>PVJI01013737.1:0-46694 GCA_004026765.1 Micronycteris hirsuta
TTTTTTTTTATCAGAAAACAAAACTAGGGTTCTCTGCAGCATGATGTCCCAAAGACCCCATTGGGCAACCAATGTTCGGGGGACTGTAGAGCTAAATATATTACTTCTACTCAATTCCACAAACATTGGAAAGCCTACCAAACAAAGATAACTTTCCAGTGTGAAAAACGCTTTTCATAGCACACATTTGATAGCTATAATCTTCTATGTTAATTTCTTGAAAGCCATAGTTGTCCAATTTAATAGTGTCTGTTCAGAATTCATCTGGGTTGATTGTAGGTTTTAACTGAACAGTTTCTGAGTTCATACCACCACAGCCTATAGTTAAGATCACTACAGTAGAGCTGCTTCTAATTACAAAATAGTCATTTAAATCCTCTTCAGAAGCTTTAGGAAATCTTAGACTCAGCCTTGTCATGTGTTCCCCCTATCTGAAACTGGCTCTTCTATAAACTCCATCACACCTATGCCTGACAACAGGCAGTTCCAGCCAAAGCCTCAGTGAAAGACAAGGGAGAGTAAAAGCTGTTTTGTATCTCCAGTGCTTTCTTGAGCTGCAGAGCCTTGACAAATTTGGGATTCCCACAAAGTCAGATGAGCACAAGCAACACGTTTCACACTATCAACTTCGGAAAACATAACTGGCTTTCTTATTTTTCTGCGGCATGCGCTCCTCTCCCGCAGTCCGGCAGCGCCGCCCTGACCCCTCCGTGGTCCCGGGAAAGTGTAAGCTGACAAGGCAAACATTGTTCTCTCTTCCTTAACAAGGGCAGGAAAATAAGTGCCTTGGGATGACATTAAACTCTTAGCTTCTGTTTTCTAACTAGCAAAAGCACATTTTGTCTTTTCAATCAAAGTTCTCTCCACCAGCAAACTGTCCACTTTCCATCCCCCTATTGCAGTGCTGCCTGCAGTTAAGTATCTGACCACCCAGGGACTCTAACCATGACAGTGAAAGAAAATGCCAATAGGTGTCCTGGGTTGTGACCTTCCTTTTTCCTGATTTACTGTGTGACCTGAAATGGTAATATGTCCCCATGATAACTGCTGTGGGGCTGGGCGGTTTCCTCTGAGGGAAACTTCTGGCTTGATCTCACTGAAGCTGACAGACATCTGGTCATAGAGTCAACCCTTTTGTTATGACGAAAACCGCAACCTGAACATCACTCAGATGTTCCCAGAAAGTCCAGCCTCCTTCACACCACCCACCATATGCAAAGAAAGTATGATTTGTTTGCTTTTTGGAAATAAAAACAAATCAAAGGCTGACTATAAAAATACCCTGAGCTCATTCTAAAACATACCCAAAAAAATAATTTCTATAAATGTTTACCCCTCGGTCTTCAATTCAGAGCCCTCTTGTTGTTAAGAAGACAGGCTTACTGCTCTGCTGCTCTCCTAACACCTCCCCCTTCTCCGGCACACCCACCTGCTTGCTCTTTCCTCCCACGGGACAATTACGTGGGCTGAGTGGGTGGGTCTGCTGCCTGAATTGAGAGTGTAATTGGTGCACTAGGGTCAGAAAAAGCTCCTGCTTCTGCCTGTCTCGTTCTTTGTGATAACTGAGCTGCCCTGTCCTGGATAACCTGGTTTGCTGTGCCCCCCATCCCTGCCATCCCCTCCCCTTGGCATTAGCTCCTCTCCGTCTGTGTTGTGAGCTCGGTTTTTGGCTGTGTGACTGACTGTCTTGTTTGTTTGCAAGGCAAGGCCACCTTTCCTCTCCCCAGCTCCGCCTGGTCTCTCTCCAGGCACAGGCCTGCATGAGTGGGCCCCAGCTGCACACGCCTGGCACGTTAGCGAGATGCCACCTTTTCCTACACCCTCGACGGCTTTTGTGCTCCTCTGTAGGTAAAGAGCGTTCAGCTGTTACTTCTGAATTTGCCAAAGCATTGTCTTCTGTGTTGGAAGTTCATATCACTTTCTTAGACCTTAGTGATGCTAAAGCAGTACTAGCCAATCCATGGAGTTTGTCATCCTGGCTTCTGATGAGCATTTAAAAAGCAGCACGCCATAGAGAACGTAAATCTTGTCTTGGTGTCTTGCACTTTGCTATAAGGAAGTTTTCCCATTCAGGCCAATGGAAAAGTGCCAGCTGTTTGTTCTCTGTGCAACTGCGGGACGGGGTGGGGTGATTAAAAGAGGTGCATAAATTAACTGGAAAACAAGGCCTTACCAAGTGTCCATGCCAATTGGGAACATCAGTGTGTGAGAGCAGTGTCTGAACAAATAATTCAGTTTTCTGTTATTGCTGGAAGCTCTGTACACACGTAATATAACAGGGTTCAAGACCCATCTTTGCCACTAATCAGTCCGTGACCTTGGTATAACACTTAACTTCTCTGGGCCTCGGTTGCTTCATCAGTCAAATGAGGGTGCCTTCCTATGAGCCCATAAGCAATATTGCTGCCATTTGCTTACATAAAAAAGCAAAGGGAGGTCTGGATGGTTTGGATTAGCCAACAGCGAGACCAGAACTGGCTTTTTTTGAACTTGAAACAGAGAGCAGGTTTAAATGACCAAGGACAGTCATGCCAAAGCATTGTTAACGAGGAGTTTCCTTTCTTTTTTTTTGTTTTTGTTTTTGTGTGTACGTCTCATTTCATTGTAGGAGATTCAGGTAACCTTCTCTGCAGTTGCTGAACAAATGATCCCGGAAAGGATGAGGAGAGTTGCTGGCTGGTGTGTGTGTGTGTGTGTTTTGGTGGCAACTGTGACATCTTTCCTTCTCTCTCCATTCCATTTGTGGGCCAGCAAACTTGTGTTACGTCCCTTTCATGCCTCTCTGTTCTGCCTCAGGTAAGGTTTGCATCACTGCTGCAGAGGGTCTCAGGAGGCACCGCGGTGGGATTGCTCATGCACCTCAGCACACCCGCCCTGAATGCCCCTCACGGTTGTTGAGAAACGAGTCTAATAAAAAACACGTTTTTAAAACCCAAACTTCAGACGCATCATGAAGTTGCTGACAGGCAACTTCATTTGGGTAAGCTGCATATTTAGAGTAGGAATCGGGTGAGTCGACCTCCTTGGGATATCTGTGAGGGCCAGGGGGCATGGTCCCCCTCATTCTGGTGATCGCACTCTGTCAGCAGTTGCTGTTTGTCTCCAAAGCCTCACAACGATGATACCAGCTCTCGATTTAGAAGGAACACTCTTACAAGGAAGCCTTTTCCTTCCATTTCTGTTCTTACCTCTCCTTCCCTCCTCTCCTCCTGTTTCCTTCCTCTCTTTTCTTCCCTTCCAACTGTTCCTCTGCCCCCAAGTACAGAAAGCCATCTTCATTTGTAAACTTCAGAAATTTTTATCTAAAGAGGCGTGCCTGACTCAGGCAGTGGTCAGCAGTTGGTAAGTTGGTCCTAAGTATTGGTGGAGTGAACTTGAGTGAACGTGACACGACATTCCGAGGACAGGCAGCAGTGACGCAAGGCTGAGCTGCCACGGAAGACAAGTCTGAAACACTGTCGATAAACCTCAGGCTTTCATTTGTTAAAAATGTCTTAGAAATTCTTCAGAATAGAAAAAGAAATCAAAGTCACTGATGAGTCATGATCTTGAAGTTATTCTGATAGACAGCTACACTTGGAAAGATCTGTTTGAAAGGATGCTTTTGTACGTGCGTTAAGTTGGATTCATGCTGTCTGTTGTCTTTTTTGAAGAAGTCACATTTTTCGTTGTGCTGAGTTCGCACTGCACACCTTCGTGGAGTAGGATCGGTGTAGCCAAGTCACCTTACCCTTTATGGATTTCCAGTTAGGTATAAACCTTCTTAAAGAAAATTGTTTAGAGGAACAAATACCTTGTGTTAAAATATATCTCTTTCTATCATTTTTCTTCATATCACATTCTAAAAAGAAGCTGGTAAATACCAGCCTACTGGAAAAGCTGGAACTAAGGCAAAAAGTCCAGAGGGACGCTGCTTCCATCCGTCTCACAAACACGCGTTTCATCAGATGTGCACTCACATAGATAGCTCTTCTGTAAATGCTGCGTACAACAACCGCAAATTAGTAACACACACGAACCCGTAATTTGATATATTTTTAGGTGGTACCACTTTCTTCCCCCACCTCTTTTGTGGTAGAATCATACTCTCTCTTTGTAGAGAACATCTTATTAAACTGCTTTTCAAGAGTGAAGCCCATCCACATCCATACGCAGCCAGTACTTTACTGCCGTGCAAGCGGAGGGGGCTTAGAGTGCGGGGGACTGAAGCACCCTCAGTTCTGAGAGGCCTGGGTTGGGCTTGAGGGCGTATCCTGCCCTCCTCAACGCTTTGAGGGAATCTCTCCATAATGGTTCTGAAGTCCAAAACTATGCTGGCTGACAAAAATTGCAAGTGTTTAAAAGGAGATATAAGAAATATGAAAATACAGCACATTGCTTCCGTTTTAAGCCTGGAAGGCACATGAGGTTCCACACCCAAACCTCTGGGGATCTGATCAACCGCTGCCATGAATTTCAAAGATGAGCTCTAAGGAACACAGAGCTCGGATGGAGCAGAGCTTTTGGAAGTGGGCAAAATGTCCTGAGATATCGCTACATTCTCCTTGACCCTTGGAGTTGCAGTGACCACACTTGTCTGCATCTCCCACTACCTATTTTTTTATCCCGTCTGTAAACAGCCTTTCCACCCCCTACCCCACCCATGTTACCAGGAAGTAATTCTCAAGTTTTCCCAAAAGCGTTTATTTTCATAAAATTCTGAGAGAGTCGGGCTTCGCCCAGTCTACCCCTTCTTGAGTGTGCCCCTTTAAGAGACTAGGCTCTGAATTCTGTGCTCAGTTATTCTTTGCCTGGCTAGAACTTTCCCCGCTTCCTCCACTGTCTGTTGAATCTGGAGATGGTGGGGACTCTACAGGCAAGTGCGCCTGTCCTCTTAGTCAAAACCCCGGCGTTGTGCTTGTCTCTCACTGGCGTCTGGTCACTGAAGCCTGTGTCTGACAGGATATTGCAGTTGAGTGATTACATTTTCCCTTCATAGCAGAAGTGAAAAGAGCTAAAAATGATTACTCAGAACCTTTCTTAGCCATTAATGGGAAAAAGTATTGTACAAATTACCTTTTTTAAACATATAAATTAGAAACCCATAAATCAGAAAGTGTTGCCCCCGCCCTTTGATAAGTTGAACATTTATACACCCATTCATGACTATGAATATGTGTACAGCACATATAACTGTTCATAACATATGGATACCCTATATGTGTAAAGATATTCACACTGTATGTTTAAGACTCTACATGACATATGTTTACCACTGAAAGATAATTATATGTGTATATACTTATAAAAGTATAGTCTATATAATACTCGCTTAAAGATAGCTCCGTGATATCTACATCCATACGCTTGCCAAGGCCTCCAGATTTATCCTTTCGGTTAAATATTATCTTGTTAAAGCTTTCAATTGGTTACAAATGTCTTTTTGTTTGTCCCCCAGGATACTATGGGGATGGCCTAAATGCCATCATTGTGTTTGCCGCCTGTTTTCTGCCAGACAGCAGTCGGGCGGATTACCACTATGTCATGGAAAATCTTTTCCTGTGAGTGATACTTATGACAAAGTGCTTTGAGTTAATGTCTGTGGGCATGTATGGCAGATAAGCATCTTTAGTAAAAGGAAGTAAGTGATGTGGAATATTCTGAGCCTTTGGTAAAAAGTCAATGAAATCTCTCTTGAGGAACACTGTTCAACAGACTAAAGCCTTTAAAGTCACTCGTGCCAGTAGAATGGATTGAGAACAAAACAAACAGAGTCTGGCCTGCATTTGAAAAGTCTGTAACATTTCCTCTGGGTGAAGCGTTATGTTCGTTCCCCGATAACATGTTCTTAGTCAACTGATGATAACCTGATTTCATTTGTATCTGCCCTTATTCAATCCGAGTTGCCCTTAAGATGTGATAACATTGTTGACGTTTTTGAAAGTCAGATTTCTTACCCACACATTTTTTTAGTGTGCCTGCATTTAAAAAAAAAAAAGATAATTGTACTTTTAAATGAACAATACTCACTCTCAGAGAAATGATCTCAGGTAACTGATTCTTCTCAAGGTGAAGAGGTAATATGCACAAGCATTCTTAAATATCATGCACCCTGTCATTTAAAGGCTATATAATTATGGTGTAGATAAGATGAAGTGTTTCATGTGGGAGCTGAAAACACACCTCTCCTTTCCTGTGATCAGATATGTAATAAGTACTTTGGAGCTGATGGTAGCTGAAGATTATATGATTGTGTACTTGAATGGCGCTACCCCAAGACGGAAGATGCCGGGGCTAGGCTGGATGAAGAAATGCTACCAGATGATTGACAGACGGTAGGTGGGCTCCTTTATTTAATCCCTATTTTTACTTTCTCAATAATTCCCCTTTCAAACTCTGTTAATCTACCAAAAATGCAATTACATTTCAGAAACTATGAGTTACGCAGAGTTGAGATAATAAAGGATAACAGATTAAAGTGTCACTTGGTGCCCCAAGTCTGAATAGAGCAAATCCTCCCCAGATTTTGTTACATTGTGATCTCAGACACACTGACCAAGTCTGTTGTAAACTATGCGTGTGTTATTGCCACATGAAGGTGCAGTGTGAACTGGGAAACCAGTATCCATGACTCTTTTCAGGTGTCATGTGATCTTGATGCTATTTATGTGCAGGGACTACTGTGATGTTTGAAAATGGTGTGCTCTTATTTCAGCATGAACTGTTCATTCACAGTGACCACTCGCCCAGGTGGTGCCTTTGGGCGCCCCTTCTTCAAGATACTTTACTTTCATTCATACTGCTTTTGATAGAACAAAACACATTATTGCTATGCACAGGGAAAGTGTCATAAACACACAAGTTCATGATGTCTCCTTACATAATAACATATGAGTGCCCTGTTGTTGAACTAAAATTTACTTAATGATCTAAACATTCATAAAGTAGCATTATTAATGCTAAAAATGTGCCTGAAAATCACGAGCATTAAAATTGTAGCCTGAAGGCCAAACAGCCACACGATATACCATTTTTATTTTCACTATGTGTAAGAAGACGTGAAGGCTCGGAGATAGAATAGTTGTGTAAGTTGCTAGTAAGGGTAAAGTGTTTTTAAAGTAGTAAAGATAATGCTGACAAAAATGAAAAGCATTGTTAAGCAAAAATATGCCATGATGGTTACAGATTTACCCACTCCGAGAGCACAACCATTCTATTTTACCTTTATTCTGAGAAAATAAGGCTTGTATCATAAAAGTTTCAAATTAGACATCAAAAACTGTTTTTTATTAATTATGACTATTCTATACTTTCCCTGCTAATAATAATAACTTACCTTTCTATGTATTCTTACTAGAGCATATGCATTCAGTTTTGATTCCTTCTAAAAATAGGTTATGAGTAATATTTTTTTCAAAATAGGTTGCGGAAGAACTTGAAATCATTCATCATTGTCCATCCATCTTGGTTCATCAGGACAATCCTTGCAGTGACACGACCTTTTATAAGGTACGATTATTATCATATAAAAGTAAAAGCATTACTACTAGATTTTTAAAAAGTATTAATTGATCTATAAACAAGAATTCATAAACTAAGAGGGTACTTGACATATTTGCCTCTGCCTTTTCTGGAAGATCCTTTGGACTATCCAGCAAGAGTCCCTAATTAAGAGTGAGTATTATTTCATAATGACTACTTTCCTCCCAATTACTATAAAACATGATCTCTGTTGGTTGTTGTGAGCACAGAAGATGAAGTGGGGGTTTCCATGCCACGTTACAAAAAGGGATAGACAATACTTTTAAAGTGATATATGGTACTTTGTAGAGAATAGAAAAGGTAGAGTAACATGACAATAGAAAATAAAGACAACCGAAGGACAGAAGCAGAAGCCATGTCTTGTCTTCATTGTTCTATTTTTGTTGAACAAATATCATGCAGGTCACCACAGTCAGGTAGAGTCTGGGAGGCCATGTTGACAGCATTTTTTGATCTCCCATTAGGGTTCTTGTTGTCAACTGAGTTCACGTCGGTGAATAATTTATTCACCGTTTTGTCCCGCCAAATGATGCATAGCCTCACATTTGGGGAGTGCAGAGAAGAGGAAGATAGCCATAATCTAGAAAGACTTGGAACAGTTAAATGAAAGAGACAGCATGTATTTTCTAGAGTACTTTATAATAAAATAAAGTCTTGCCTAAATTGGGATACAGATTACATAAACTGAAAATTTTCTACCTCGAAGGTATTAATGAATCCCTAAGAAAAACTCTGATAACTTCACTTCTGGAGAAAAAAATTAGAGGTTAAAATCCAGCCCCCCCCCCTTTTTTTACATAGATTTTACTGTGCCTTCCAGAGTCCACCTTCTTTTGCTCAGTGTTCACTTGAATTATTTAACATCCCCATTTTATACATCAACGATTTGGTAGCATGATTCAATTTAATCTTCCTTTGGCAAGGTTAGCTCTTTACCATGCCATGTCAAATTGCCTTAAAAATCATATGAAATATTTAAGATACACAAAAGCCATTTAGTTTAATGATAGCAGAAAACACTTTTACAAGGAGTAGGAATCCATGTACACTTAAAAAGCTTGTAAAAAGTTTAATGTATAAAGAAGTAAAGATTAGAATTGACACTGATTTATTAATGTTTTTAATAATTCAGTTTTTATATTTATAAAACAAATATTTCTTCTTGCTAAATAACAAAATATTTGTTACTGTAAAAATATTGAAACAATTATAATTCAACAGTATGGAAGGGAGTTTCAATATAATCATAATTACAACAAAAATAATAAAATAGCAAATAGTGTTGTGGTAAGTTACATATGATAATGGCTTACATTTATTGAGTGCTTACATGTATTATTTCATTTAATCCTAATGACAGACTTCTGAAGGAAGTGCTATTTACTATTTTTGTTACACAGAAATAAAAACCCCGAGGTTCAGTGAGGTCAAATAAATTGTCTAAAGCAGGAGCCAGCAAACCCGCTCTATAAGGGATCCAATAGTAAATATTTTAGTGGGCCATGCTGTCTCCATCACAAGTACCCAATCTGCCACTGTGGGGCAGAAGCAGCCACAGACAGTATACAAACAATAGGTATGGCCATGTTCCAATAAACTTGATTTATAAATACTGAAATTAAATTTTATAAAAATGTTTATATCACAAAATATTCTTATTTTGATATTTTTCAAGAATTAAAAAAACATAGAAATGATTCTTAGCTCAAGAACTGTAAAAAACAGTTAATAAGTTGGCTTTGGCCTGTGGGTTACAGTTTGCCAACCCCAGGTCTAGGGTAACATAGCCAATAAATGAAACTCTGGCTTTCAATCCAATTGGCTGCCTAATTCTAAAGGTCACACACTTTAAGTACTTAAACATTGTATCTACAGTTTCATCATGTAAGACCCTCTTTAAATATCCCCCTTCTGAATCAAGTTCTACCAACTTTCACACGCCAAAGAAGAGGCCACTCTATGTATTGCGAGCCTATTTTATAGGTTGTTGGTACTGTGTGCTCACCCAAGACTCATTGGGGGGGGGGCGCGAGAAGTGACTGTATAGAGAGGAAGATTGCTCACAAGACATAGCTGGTGATCTGGGGTCAAAACTGCAAGTAAAATTGGAAGAGAGATGTATAGAGACTTGACCTTGAAAAGCTTCCTGCCAGAATGCACAGTAGTTGAATGTTTGGCAGCCAGCTCAGCATGAGCCCAATAGACAGGAGGAAGCTTTTCATTTTAAACCATCTGAGAAGGTTCAATGCTTGATCGAGTTCCCTTTCAAGTGGAATAATACATTTTTTAAATGTTTGCAATTACACCAGTAATGGGGAAATGTGTTCTTACCAAGTTCTTCCTTCAACAACTACCAATTTCTGTTTCTAACTCCCTTCCTCAGAGGTACATTTTTTTAAAGACTTTATTTCTTATTTTTTAGAGAAAAGGAAAGGGAGGGAGAAAGAGAGGGACCTGGCCTACAACCCTGGCATACGCCCTGACTAGGAATTGAACCAGTGACCTTTTGGTTTGCAGGCCGGTGCTCAACCACGGAGACACATTTCTTTGGGCTGGGGCTGGAGGCATATTTCTTTATCATTTTCAGTGGTCTCCTTCCAAGTTATTTTCTATGCATTTAACACATCTAAAATAATAACATTTAGGTGGAAGTGGTTTGTAATCCAAATCCAATCATCGGAACAGCTTCTGAACTTTGGTTCATCTGGAATGAATTCTCAGACTAAAACTTTACCAAAAAAGTTTTTCAAATATTAAAATAAAACTAAAACTAAAAAAAGAAAAAGAGGGAAATGAGTTTACGTATACTTTTAAAATATAATAACATTGGTAGATTCCGAAGAACTAATGACAAGATTTTCATTTGTTAGAAACAAACAAGCAAACAAAAGCAAACAAACCAGAAACCAGTGACAGTGCAGAGGGGCAGGAACCATGGGAGGTCACATGATGTGTGGTCAGGAGCGTGGACTCTGCAGTCAAACCACACAGGTTTAAAGTAGGCTTTGCCACTTACTGGTGGTAAATACTTAACTCCCTGCGTCTCGGGTTCCTTATTTTTAAAAAGAGAATAATAGCAGTACCTGCCACACCAGACTATACTAAGAAATAAATGAGTTAATATACAGAAACCACTTAAAATAGCCTCTGGCACATAGTAACTACTCAAATAATGTAGCCTTTCTTCTCGGTGTGAATATTGGCGCAAGGTGTTAAATGCAATATAACCAGTATTTTCAAGAAAAGGCAGCAGCCTTGAGAGGGATGAAGAAACAGCTAATCGTGTATTTTTTTTCTTTTCTTCTTTTTTTTTAGTTCAAAATTCAGCAGTAAAATTAAATATGTCAGCAGTTTATCAGAGCTCAGTGGACTGATCCCAATGGATTGCATCCAGATTCCAGAGAGCATCATCAAGTAAGTCCTGATGTTTTCAGAGATTTGGTAAGAAATATTGCATGTTTGGGAAAGGAGATTGGAACACAATTCATTCCTTAAATAGTGGGGGAATGGTATTATCTTATGTTTAAAATAAATATTAAATATTCTCCAAACTTGTAAACATTTTTCTTAGAACTCAAGATCACTGTTCTGTACTTTTAGATCCTCTTTCACATAGTTTTCTCATAGAATAATTGATTATTGCTCATTTTCACTTTGCATTTTATTACTATTTTGGAGAAAGCATAAATCTAACATTTATCAGTACATACATTGCTTGTGTCTCCCGCTCCACCAACACACCAGGGTGTGAGGACAGCTTGGATTTCTTCATCGCCTTATATAAAGTTATTTGTTTGCATGACCCTAGGAAAATAAATAAATAAATAAAACAAAACCCTAGGACCCTCTCTGTTTTCTTCTGAATCCTTTTTCTTCACAGTTCCCTTCAGGTGAAAAATAAGGCTCAGTGGTAAGCAGCACAGTTAGCAACCTTTCCTTACTCAGCACAGGGTAATGCCTCAGCATTGATGCTGAAGATTGCAGGATTATGCTACAAAAAGAAGAGTATAAATTAGCTAAACAATCACTTGGAGCTGCAATTTAAAAACAGGACACAGGAGAGTCAGCTCTGCCATTTGTTTCATTGTTGCAAGGAGCCATCGCTTTCTGTGGATCATGTTTTTCTTTCACTGCACCTGATTCACTAGTTTTTTATTTGAATAGAATTGATAGGAAGGTTACCATCAGCTTGAAGAAAACAGACAAGGATACCCCATCTTCCTCCAGAAGATAGATAAGGAAATGGACCTTCCAATCTGGGCACCCCCGGGTGGGCGGGGGGGGGGGAAGAGTCCTCACTTAAAAAAAAAAAAAAGCACAGAAACTGGAAGGAAAGGACTTTCATTTAGTGTTTATTTGTGCTGCATGGGGCATGCAAATGCTCTCTTTATATCATTTACAGGAATAGGAAAATAAGTTAGAAAAGAGAAATTGCTTATACAAAGTATAAGTAGGAACAAGGAAAGATGAAACTAGAATTCAGTCTAATCAACTGACACCCAGATTCCCATGCCCTTTCTAGTAGTTTCCTTTTCCTCGTTTAATGTATCCAAATAAAGTCAAAGCTCAGGAGTAGATGCATTTGATTTTCCTACATCCCAATATCTGACATTGACCCAGGACACTGACTGAGCTTAGAGTGGCTAGTTGGCTCGGCTGAGTCAGGTGGAGTGTCCATAGGGTCCTGGCAATGGCTTTAATCCTCTTCAGCTTCTCAGTGTTCCCACAACCAGCACACCTCAAAGCTCTGGTCTGCTGCTTCAAAAAGGTGCACCCCATCTCAAAAATCTACTCCTACCCTTTGAATAAAAACTGTTCCGGAACACCCACTTCCTATAATACTGTCGCTATTTGCCAAAGATGACAAGGACATTCTCTTTACAAGTGGGAATGAACATTGTCCATACTCTAGGTCAGTGATTTTCAACCGGTGTGCCACAGGAATTTTTAAAACATGCAACACCTACTTAGTCAGGGGCACTGACCTCTTTTTCCCTTAGACTGTCAAATAAAAAAATGACAACAGCCAACACAACAATAGCTGTCTGGTGTGAGTGAATTAAAAATATACCTATTTGTTGTTAGATTGGCAAAAAATATATTTATTGATGTGCTGCAGAATTTTGGTAATTAGTTTATGTGTACCATGATATGAATAAGGTTGAAAATCACTGCTCTAGGCAAATATGGTAATACTTCCATGGTGTGGCTGTTGAAAGAGAAGAGAATGGGCTTTGGAAGCTTAGCATTAGATGTGAAGCTTCCTGCCTGCCTCTCAGTGTCTCTGAAACTTAGGCGACTTACTGAAACTCTGAGTCTCAGCTTCAGCCTCAGTATACTGCAGAAGGAAGGCACAGTTCATGGAATGGTCCTGAGGACTGAATGAAAAGAAAGTATGAAATGCATTCAGAAAGACTCCTGGCACAGAGTTGGCAATCCAGAGTGTTATTTATTATAATCATGTTGCTTTTAAAGGCTCACTATCATATGGGAAAGTTGAATTGAAAAGTTTAACATACTCAGGGCACTTTTTACTCATCTCCACACTTCAGTTTTCAAGGGCCCCATTAAAAAGTTGCTTCGGGAGGAAGGGTTCTCTTTGGAAAGATTTTCTTCTGGAGGAAGAAATTTATAACTTTGCATTCCCTCCTCATGTATCCATGTTATCTCCTGTCTTCTGTGATCCAGCTCTGGTCGTCCTTTCTGCCATTTCTGTTGCTGGCCCTCATTGTCATGAGATGCCATTTCAAACTGGTACAAGCCATAGCTCCTTCCTATCACTGTATAACGTGCAGAGGAGCTGATCTCAGCCAATCCCAACACCCGTACTCAGCTGGGGTGGAGCCTGTCATCAAAGGGCTTAAATGAAAGAAAAAGTTACCCAACCTGGAATCAGATTTATAGTCAGTGATTATAGTCAATTCTTGTTATTTGCTACAATGATGTTCTAGAAAAACCAAATAACAAATATTAAACAGCTGTTCCTAAAGGAAATACAAGGTTAAGTTCCTTCGAGCCTCTGGTCACAACATTTTTGTTGACCAGTTAACATACAATGTTGCTTAATGTGTTTCTGTTTAAAAATAACTTTTTTTTAATATAAATTGTTGATTCATTATTATTGACCTCATGGCCAACAACACCATAAATTGCACCTAAACAAGGAATATCTAACAGACATATTCTCCATAAGGAACACCACATACTCCTTGTGCTTAGGATCACTATACAGCATTTTATCACTGTTTGGGGATAACTTTAAATGGCAAAATACCAACAAAAAGCCAAAAAAAAAAAAGCTACAAAATATGCCACTTGATAGACCACACAAATGACACTTGTTTATAGTATGAGTGTTAAAGCTGAAAGGCAGAGCCTCGCCTTGTCCCACATCAGCTGGGAAAGTGCAGGTCTGGTGACTCAAATTTTTTTGCCACTGTATGAATATCTTCAAGTGATCATGAACGTACCACAGGTATTGATTTGGGGGTTACAAATAAAGTTTAGCAAGCAGGGAGCTTGCAAACAGAATCTGCAAATAATGAGGATTGGCTGCCTGTAATTAGAATTTCTAAGTCATTGATTATATCTAATAAAAATAAGACTTCTCCCAAAAGGCAATTGGATTATTATTTGGGTAGGCTTTTTCTCTCATGTGCTGACTATTCTTTAAACCATTTACCTGTCATGTTTTTCATCTGTTGGCTCATTTTCCTCACTGCATCCATTTTTTATCTCATAAGGTACGATGAAGAGAGATCTTATAAGAGAAGTGTGAGGTAAAATCTCCTGATCTGCAGTTCACGCTGGACCCTCTGTGTGTGTGCACCAGTGTCTTACTCGTGGGTGACCTCAACATGCTTCCAGAGCAAGAGGTCATTGTATCAGTCGCTTGTGTCTACCATTCCTGTCTTTGTCTTGTGTGTAAAGCTGTTGAGGTCAACCTACGTTGCAACCGAAACCTACTAAACCAGACACATCCCTGACATGGCCCAGGCTGCAAGCTAACTTTCACTCTACCCAACAGACTGATGTGGATGTGTTCAGCTTTATTCTGCCAGCATGTTTCTGATCTCCTTGCAACTTTTATATTCACCTTTATGAAGGAATTGGCAAAGTAAACACACGTAAACACTAAATGGAAGGAAATGATGCCATATTTAATTGAAGGAGTGTCCCTCAGTGCTCCAGAGACAGGTTTAAAAAGCACATACATTCCACTTATGTTTGGCTCTGCTTTGCTGGGTGACGGTCTCACGCTCTGCTTGCTTTTTTTTGTTTGTTTGTTTTATTCTCTACGCTGATAATTTTTGCTCGTGCAGACTGGATGAAGAACTGAGGGAAGCATCAGAAGCAGCTAAGTAAGACTTGGTTTTCATTCCACAGCTGGTGTGACGTTGGCTTGCATTTCAGGCATGAGTTGGGAGAGCCTGCATGCCTGGTGTGGTACTTTTGCATCCTGGTAATAATGCTGCACTTTAAAAGCTCCCTTTGCCCCAAGATAGATGCAATTTCAGTTATTTGTACTGCAGTCTATTTCCCCCCACGATCTTGGTTATCTTGAAGAATGCTTTTGTTAGTGTTGTTTCATTTTTTAAAAAATGTACATGCAGTTTTACACACCACAGCAAAAGGATGCATCACAGGTGCACACACAATACGTATATGACACGTATTGTTTAATGATCGTCTGGATGTTACGTTGAGGCATCAACACCTCACTAGTGGAGAGAAAGGATGGCAAGTGGGGATTTGGAGTATTTTTGTCAAACCAATTTTTTTAAACATCTTATTTAGTGACTTTGGAAATATTGCTTAACTAACAGCTTTTGAGCTATTTGGATAAAAAGGAAAAAATCATTGCTCACTATGGTTAAAATATAATTTTCAAAAAGGCAAAATCATAACTTTAATGCAAATATAAAATGAATTCATGCCAGTGGTTTTATTCAACTATTTACTTAATGAAGGAACTAATAAGGAATTAAAACCAGTTCAAAGAGCATTTGTGAAGCTCGACGTCAATGGGCAATTTATAAAGGAATGTTAGGGTAATGTCGTTGGTTTAGATACAAAACCAATTAATGTTCAGCAGGGCAATAAACAACCTTAGGTTATCTTATGTGCTGGACAAAAATTATTTGCACTTCTGCTCAACAAAAACTGAAGTTACCCTCTGGCCCCACAGAGCTGTAAACTCGCCCATCAGTTGAGCGTCAACTCAGCACGGCTTTGAAAGAACATCCAGTAATTTCCTTTTTTAAATTTCCAAGTTACAAATAATTTTTCTGACACTATATACTAAATGGAGACAAGTGCTATTCGGAATGTTTGCTGAATTGAGCTTTTTCTTCATTTCAAATGTTGCTTACACTGTTAATTTTTAGAACCAGTTCCCATTTTAATGGATATCGGAAAAGCAGAAAGTCTGGACAATGTGCAAACAGCTACAAATTCTGAAAAAATAAGATTGTAGTGAAGTTTTTCTGCAGAGATGAAATGCCAACTCCTCATGAAAACAGTCCATTTCGATTTTCCCCCCTACGGCCCATTTTTCTTGCAGGTAGCCTGTAGAATTATTTGCCTATAGTGTGGATCTTTGGGGTTAAAAATTCAAGGAAAAGTTTTTGCTTTAGAAAGTTTACCATTAGGGTAGTTGACCGTTACAATATTCCTGTCTTCTAGTTTTCTTTTAAGATAACTGACACCCCCTTAGACCAACAACACTTAAAATGATATAAATTTTAACTCTAACAAAATCTTCTTACCTCTAACTCAACTGTTAAAAACAAGAAGTTACGGAAGGAAGACATTAGGAATCAAGGGACCAAATGCTGGTGTAATGTAGCCTTTCAGCACGCATCTCCATTCAAACTGTGTTGTGTCAGGAGATTTCCCAGAGAGAGAATCAGCAACACATTTCTCTTTAAGACTCTTTCTTCTTAAGGATCACATATTCATGAAATTAGAAAGGTGTTTTCAAGACAAAAACAGGGAAAGGCTACATCAATAACTTTCCAGCCAAACCCATTAGAAAGTCACGTTGCCATGTGTCTCCATTCGCCCGGTACAGCCTTGCCTCCTGCAAGAGGCCTTTCTTCCCCTCAGCACCTTTACTGTTCCTGCACAGCTGCCGCGAGAACAGTTACCGCGTCTGGTTTCATTGTGTAGCTGTCTCTTTTTTCCTTCAAACCCTCCATGTTGTTCTCTCCCCTTCCCCCACATCCCCTTCCCCCAGGGTACTAAATGGTCTCAGGTGGCACTGATCTCTTACCACCTGATCTCTTGATCTCTTTCCTAAAAGAAGCACCAAGCTCACGCCCAGTACAGAGTAGATGCTCTGGAAATTTCTGCTACATAAATTGAAGAATGTGCCCAAGCTTGAGATAATTGCTGCAGAGCAGTGGTTCACAAACCTCACTGTGCATCAGAATACCCTGGAGCACTTGTCCCACCACAGTGTCCTGGGCCTCACCTGCAAGGCTTCTGGTTTAGCAGGCCTGAGCACCTATACTCCTAACAAGCCCGGCCTCAAGACTGTGCTTTGAGAGCCGCCGCTTTAAATAGCTGGCTGAATAAAAATAATTAGATTTATCTTCGGGGGGTCTATGCTCTGACTCTGGATTTAGTCGCTAAGCCGCCTGTCCGAGTTCTCCTCCAGATGACCCTCTTTCTTTCGATGGTGACATTACCTGTATGAGGAGTTGAAACATATTTACACATTTGGAAATGTGTAAGGAGAAAGAATTTTACTCTGCTGACCACACCGATTACTGGAATGCATCTGCATCCTACCGTCTGGGCACACTAACTACATCTTCTTTCAGCCTCTAAAGCAACCCCCCCCCCTCTGCCCCCGATCCTCAAACAGACTGTATCTGATGATTTGGACTTCAGAAAATATGATCACTGCAGATCTGAGGTTAGATCGTAGAAGCCAGGTAATCCAGGTTCTTTCCATTATTAACGTATAGATGCACCCTGACCTTCCCCATGACCTTTATTAGAAAGCTTCAGGCTGGTTCTAACTAAAGGCAAACATATACCCTGCTGGGGAACAAAGCCTGCCTATCGTTTTGTCTGTTGTTTCGCTTCCTCCCCAGTGTTTTCAAATATTCACCCTCTCCCTCCCTACACACACCACCACCTCTAACTGACTTGCAGAAGGCGACTTCCTTGGTCTGCCTTATTTTTTTCTTTAAAACTTTAGATCTGTACAGAAAAGGAACCACTTTTCAGGTTAGATTGTATATAAGGAGCCATTCTCATGTTGAAAATGGTGAAGAATCCATCTGCTGCCTTTGGAGTGACAGTGTTCAGTGGATGGCAAGTTGCTGTTTACTTTGGAAGGAGTATGCAGAGTTAAAGACCAGAAAATCTGGGCTTGGAAGGTAGCCCTTCCTTGATTACAGTCCAGCTTTGCTAGGTTTTCCTAGCACACTGTCAACACTGGCCTGACTGTCCTTGTCGCCTAGAGTTGCTAAATATACTCCATAAAATACCAGACCCTCTGAGGCAAGGGTGGGGATACAGGGGGATAAGGCCCTCTGCCCTTCTCAGGGACAGAAAGTCTTTGCCATTAAAAAAAATAATAATAAAAAAAACCCACCTAATATTAATAGCTATAGCTCATGTGCAAATACATATGGAAGCTTAGGAAATTATCCATATTACAAAAGGAACTCTCTCACATGTAAAAAAAAAAAAATCACAGAATCCCTTTAACTAGTGTTTGCAAACAATAAAAGACTTAACAGAGAAGAAAAAGTAAAAGTATTAATCAGAAATTAAGAAAAAGCAAGTCTGAAGTTTGCTAACAGAGGAATCTCACCAACATGGAATATCAAAAGCAACCGATATTACACCAAAAAAAGCATAAACACATTCACACACCATAGCACAACTTATATTTCGTGATTTCGTATGGCTACATTTTTCTTTTTGGACACATGCAGTTCTGGTTACCATTAGGATTCACTTGCGTCACCGGGCACAGCTCACTAGATGGGAGTCAGTGCCCTATTATTTTTCTGTAACAGCAGTGACAAGGAAAGCTGACACTGGCATTTTTCCTTTTTGTGTCTTGGAAAATCCTCACTCCTGTGAAAGTTAACTGTGTCTATACATAAATAACATTAGGCTGCTTGAGAGGGATTGTTCTTTGTATATAATATAGAATACTACTTGAGTTATAAGTAAAAATTTGCAATGTGTTTCTGGAATAAGATAGATGGAAAACATCCGAGGAAATACAACAAAGACAGAAGAGCCAGCCCACTGGAGGTGGTTGGTGTTTCTGATCTTCCTTTCATGTTTCTCAGTGGAGGACAATTACTGTATTTCCAAACTGACAGTAAAAGAATCACAGCTTAATCTCACATCAATTCAGGTGTAGATTTGTTCAGTATTAGCAGTGGGATGGCATTACAGTTTATAATGCCCAAATCCATTGCGCTTACAACGTGGTAACAGTGGAGAAAATGTTTACTGCTTCCTGTTTTTTCCATGCACTCAGAACTAGCTGCCTTTACAATGATCCAGAACTGTCTTCTATGGAGAAGGAGTAAGAATCCACCATCATAACAGCTATGTGGTTACCTGCAGTATTGTTTGGCTGGGCTCTGAGAGGAAAAGGTGTATTGAGGATTGGGTAAACCTCGTTCAGATGTTCAGCTTTTATGTTCTCTGTTCCTGAAATCAGAAACTTAAAATGAACTGTGCCAGCTTAACATGGTCTCACTGATCAGCCTTAAATTCCTTACAGACAAATATGTTTTTACTTGGCATTCTATGTTTCCAATCCAAATATTAGGAGATAATTAATTTAAAGCCAGATACCAGAGCATTTGGGCAAGAGGAATGCAAGTCTGTTTTCTAAATTAACATCATCTCTTTTAATTAGTGAAAGTTGGGACTTCCATTTGAACTTAATGGATGGATAGGAGAGAAAATTGTTTTGTTTTGAAAATTCCAAGAAGCAGTTGAGTCTGGATGGGGCTGGAGAAAAGATCGAGTCCATTTAGTCCCATCCTGTGAGAGACAGAAATCAAACACATATTGGTTCTTACCACACGTCAGGCTCTGTAAAAAGCATCACACACACTAACTGATTTTTATTCTCAGGATAAGCCTTTGGGGCACATTTCATGTGCTAGGAAAGAGCACCATAGAGAGATTGTCTGACCAGCCCAGCATTTCACAGTTGTAAAAATGGCCCAGAGCTGGGATATGAGTGTGGAGTGCAGTTCCGGTGACAGCGGCTCTGAAATCAGAGGGAGGTGGTCTGAATGCCGGAATGGCTGTGCAACCTCTGATCTAACGAAAGGCTGGAGAGGACAAAATTAGGCACCTAAGAAAAGAGTGTATTATTGGCCAAGTCGGTGTCGAGGAATAAAGTGGTCACCAGTGTGCTGGCAGAGGGGCCCCGGCCATCCAGTTAGGGGCTCCTAACCTGGTTTGAGTTGTGGAGAATTTCACATTGCCCTTCTTTCCAGGAATCTAGAAAGAGGGCAAACACCAGATTTAAATGTGTCAGCTATTGTCACATTTTGTTCTCTGTAGCCCTCCTTTCCTTCAAGGTCACAAGGGAAGTTGGAAAATCACAGTGCAATATCTCAGCAGTTGCCATGGTGACCTTAGAGTTTAAAGAAGTTTATGCACAAAAACTCCAGAGAAAAGGTCCCAGCTGAAAAGTGCACAAAGAACAAAGGCTGTCAGGGGACCTTTGAAATAAGACAATTTTTTTTCTGAAGGTTACACTTGTCCCACCTCTTTCAGATGAAGACAGTTGCTTCAAGGAAATTACCATGCAGAAATTCTGCAAAGCAAAAATATCTCAGTCCCGTAGTCCACCATCATTCTTTTTGCAAATCTTTCCTTTCTCTGCAAAACAGCGCCCCCTAGAGCAGAGTCCTGCACCCATAGTTAATGAGCTGTGTGGCTTATCGCTGCCACATCTGCGGGCTTACCCACTCCTTTGTCTACCTTGTCTGTTTTGTTCCTCATTTGTATACAGGCCCCTTTGGGTTGGGGAGAAAGCCAAGTGCTGCTTCTTGTTTGGGTTGTTCCAGGGCTGGACATGGGGGGTGGGATGGATGCTGCAAATTGTTGATGTTACTTCCCGCTTCTCAGACCATATTCTCTGAACTTCCCTTTTCTTCAGCCCTTTCCTGCTGAAGCCTTACCCGGCACATGATCCCGGTGCAGATGATGAGATCCGGGATGAGGGGCAAGGATGGCTAAGAATGTTTTCTACTGACTTCCAGCCCTGGATTTCTGGCTTTCTTCTGTATTAGGATAAGGGGCTTTGGTTTCCTTCTCGTTCCTGTGCGGAAGCATTTTATACCTTCTTTTATTGAACAGTTAAACTGCAGAACAGGCAAAGGCTCTTCAGAGAAGCTCGACCTGACCACAGATAAAAGGAAATGTGTCCTGATTCTGTAGTGGCCTCTTATTTTCCTAGAGAGTGAAGGGAAGGTTATGCCCATCTTCCCCCTCTTCCTACCTAAATCACGGAGTTTTTATTCATTATTAAACAATATTATCAAACACATAAGGAACCTCATTTAACATGTTAGAAGCCAAAGTGGCCTATAGTAAAATTGTCATAAGGATGCTAGTCTCACTGGAAACTTGGTTATACCAAGCCCACTTGCCAAAGGTGAGGAATACTCTTTTCATATTTCAATTCTGATTAAAAGGACATTTTTTTTCTAAAAAGCATATCATTTCTCAAAGTAGCCCTAGGTGCTTTCCTCCCTCACTTTTAGGTTTGATTTAATTTATTCAGACGTGTCCTAAAACTTGCAACATGCCTTTTTATGTTTTACATACAAAAAAAGCATATGTGATCCAGGGCATGTGGTTCTATTTGGGGACACTTAAACTAGTAGCTTCATTAGCTCCACAAGAAAATGGTTGTTTGAGAGGTCAGCCTTCTGTGTGGTTTCCTGTATTTACTTAAAAATCATTTGCTTTTGACTGTCTCTTGCTTCTTTTATAAATTGGGGAAATTGGTCTCAATGTTTCAGTTTTTTATTTACCCAAAGCTGAAGGGATAAATTAAACCCTAGAAGGTTTACAAAAAAAGTCAGTATGAAAAATTAGGTGTTTGAAAGGGGGCATCATGGAGTGTTGTGGGGGGTTTCTATAGGTTTCTTTTTTTTTTTTTTTTTTTTAGATTTTTATCAGGGGTCTAAATGGTGAAACAAAGTGTACTTTAAACTTTCCAAGATGATTCAAACATTCTGACCCACATCCACACTTTACAGACAGTTTGCCCCAAATTTTGGGTTAATACATATTTTCTTGGTCTGTGAGAGACATGGAACATCACTATGTAAGAAAGAATAAAATTCCAGTCATCAAATCCAACTCACTGCAGGCTTTGGGGAATAGCTGCAGCCGGGAAGTATTATTTAGAAGCAAAAAACAAGATCTAGATTAAAAAACATGGAGGCCCTGTTTTTAAAAGACTACAATACAAAGATGTAGGGGTCATGGATAAAAAGAAGACACCTACATGGTAAAACTCTCTAGATAAGAAAACAAGTCAGATCCTTGAGGGCATAAAAAAGATTAGTATCCATGATGACATAACCTTTCCTGGCAGTTAACATACCCAGGTCTGAAAACCTCCAAAGGAAACAAGATTATTATAGAGTAATTAAGCCAACAGATGATTTTCCCATTTCAAAGACACCAAGCTACCACTACTACTTCTCTACTACTAGTACTACTACTACTAACCGACATTTACTGTGTTCCCTATATACAATGGAAAACACTTTACACTTAATCCTTAGCAAGCTATGAAAGAGATATGATTGTTCCATTTTACAGATACAGAAATGGGAACCTAGAGAAGGTAGGTAACTTGGTCAAGGCCCCAGAGCTAATAAGCGGTGGATTTGTCGAGGGTGTTTCCAAGGAAAGACCTTTTACTTTGTAAACCAGATGAGCAAGCAGCGTGGGTTACCAGTGGCTTTATTTGCAAAGGTACCACAATGAGCACTGCTCAGCAACTGCACATTCCGTAAGGAGAGTGACCTCTGCACTGTGCCTCTGGAAAGCGAATCCAAGGCAGATCTGCAGATACTTCCCAATTGCCCTTTTCAACGAATGCATTTTTTCTTCCTTCATGGCTAAACTGCCTCCTCTGAGTGCTCACTGAATGTAGCTCTCTTCCCTGGTAACATCAGGAAGTTGTGATGTGTTTGCTGAAAGGCAAAAGAGGGACGCAAGTGGCCCAAGGACATTTTAGACTTATTCTCCAGATATTTGGCAACTCACTGGACATTCTTAAAAACAAGCTCTTCTTAGGTTATAAAAATTCATCTCATTAAAGTAGGCTAAATCCTTTCAGGCGAATTCTTTGGCAATAGAAAGTTTTGGGTTTTGGATTTTTGGGGGGGGTTTGCCATGGTTGTTTCATTGTTTATACTTTCTTACTATTTAGTACTAATCACACATTACTTCAGGCAGATCATTTTCTCACCCAACGAGGAAAGGTCAAAAATTGGTAGATCCTTTATTTCCAAAAAGCAATAACATTCTTTATAGTAATCTACTTAAGAAACAAGGCTTAACACAGTCTTTTGCCTCCTTAGATCATTTCAAAAGGCATAAAATGCTTCCAGAAACAGTTTTGTAAAAATAAACAGATTCTGTATTTTAGAGGAAGCCTTGCCAAGTAGGGGAGGGTTGTGTTTCACCAAAATTTTCTAGTATAAGAAACTTGCATGATTTATTTTCAATAAGTCCTTTGGAGAAAAAAAAAGTTAACATATACCACCCCTAGTCATGCCTGAATGTTCCTTACTCATTTTTTTTTCTTCCTTTTTTTCAAGTATTGACCTGAAACTGAAAGAAAAGCCCTAAGTGGCCATGGCTGCAAGAAGAGGATGCTTTTCTGCTCCGTGGTTCTGTTGAAATGTGTCTGCCTGGAAGAGATAGGGCTGGTGGTACTTTTTCCCACTTTGCACTCCCTGGTGCCATTCTAAATTTCTAAGGGGAAAAGCAGTAAGGGAATTTGTTTACTCTAAACATGTTTTATGAAGTTGTGTGTATTTTCCTATTTTGCCAATTATGTGCCTCAAAGATTTTAGTTGAACCTTAGCAAGAAAGTAGGACCTGCCATTTCCACATTTTGTTACCCCTCGGTGCAATGGTTTGTTGTCTCTTAGACTAACTTCAATAAGGTAACTTCAATTCCCTATTCATTATGAGTGGGTTTGCTTCCATAGATTGGCTAGGTTTCTCCTTGGTGATCACTGCAGGTTTAACATACGCAGGGCTCAGCTCTCCCTGAAAAACGTGTCCCCATGTCACCCCACTTTTAAAATGCTAGACTTGGTTAACACGGCCATAAACCAGACACAAGTGAAACTGTCGTCCGCTAAGTGCCCACCTGGTTCCTGTCCATGTGAACGAATGCTCTCTAACTTCTCCAAGGGCAGCCAGGCTTTCTAGTCCAAGCAGTTCTATTTTAGCCATCAAATTGGGCATCGTCTTGTCTGTGAATTGCCATATTTTGCCATGTATAATGCACAGCACGGTTTCGGCCCAAACTTTCAGGAAAAAAGTGTTTTGTTTTCATTTTTTTAATTCAATTTTTTTATTTATTTAAATTTAGATACTTGCATTTTATATTATAAAGGAATTTTAGCATTTATTGTGAATGTATTACGGTATAAGAGATTTTATGTAACAAATAATTACAGAACACAAGAAAAAATACAGTGTATTTCAGGTACTACCCACGTATAATGCACATCCTTATTTTTCCCTCAAAAATTTGGGCAAAAAAGCATGCATTAAACATAGCAAAATACAGTAGTTTGGTTTTTTTTTTAATCATTTCTCCAACAAATATTGAAGACCTCTATTTTGAGAAACTTTAGGATCTTTGTCCACATTTTTGGTAGCTGTCTGTGCTTCAGGTCATAAACTTAATTCAAGATGTTTTACTTTAAGTGCCAAGGACTCGAGGGTAAGGTGACCCACTTAGAAATTAATTATTTGGTAACATTCAGTTACCTGAATTTCTCTCTCACATGCCTTATAAAAAGTAATCTGCTTTAAAACACTCTAATCTGATCACAGGTTTAAAATTAAATATGCGTATATACTATCATTTGCAAAATATCCCTTTGTGATTTTCATATGCCCATTAAACACCGACGTGATTTTGAATCCGTGGGCCCCTAGCAGAGTGGGTGGCAAACTATAGCCAGACGTGGCCCCCACCTCTTTTCATCTGGCCTTCTTGTGAAGATTGGTTTTCTCCCTTTGGGTGGAAAAATTTTTTTAATACTTCATGACACATGAAAATTTTTTAATACTTCATGACACATTCAACTTTCAGTATTCATCAGTGAAGTTTTACTAAAACACAGCCACGAAAATTTATTCATCAACTTTCTGTGGCCACTTTCCTACTATAACAACAGAGTTGAGTAGTTGCCACGGACCATGTGGCCTACAAAGCCAAAAACATTACAGTCTTCATAGAAAAGGGTGCTGAGCCCTGCTCCAGCACATCCTTTGCCTTGCTCCCCTGTGTCTGTGCAGGTAGTCGTTTCTCTAACAGAATGCACATGTAAGGCTGCAAACTAATTGAGTCTTCAAAAATAAAGTTTGGCAGAAAAATGCATGACCGGCCGAAAAAGGTGGTATTTCCATGATCCACAGTGAAACCTGCTATCGAGGATTTTGGCTGTTGATAGGTGTGGCTGAGGTCCTGACCTTACTCTGGGAACTATTTTTGGTCTCCACTATCACCTATCACTAATTAGGTAGCAAAAACAAGAATGAAGTGGAAAGTGGGTGGGAACTAATCCAGGAGAGCTTTCCATAATACTCTGAGCTCTAGATGTCATAAGCTTTGAAATTCTTTGAAGTAGACATCTTTGCACAGGTGACTGCATTTCACTGACCTCGTTTGCTTACTGGTGGTCTCCCACCCGACTTCCATTCAGGCCTCGTACACACAGGCCAGCTCTCTCTCCTCCATCGGCCATGAGAGAGTTATCTGTGTTCCCTCCTGGTCCCTTGCAGCTGGGTATCTTACTGACCTGTGTTCTTTCGGATGTTCTCCCTCATCACATCTGGTTTGTCTAATAGAAAGAGCCTAGAGCACACCTTCTCTCACAGCCCAGCTCCACCTTCGGAAGCCCATCTCAGTGTTGACATAAGTGCAGTGACCCAACATTGCGGTTTGTTCCCCCTTTGACTGCTGTTGCCCTGGCATAACTATTAATGACGCTTCCTGTTGCTTGGCCGTCTCCCATTTTGGAAGATGAATTACACAGTCCCCACAGCCACAGGAAGTAATGAAGAATCCGGTGTTCAGCTTAATGGTAAAGCCTGAGGACATAGAGCTGTTGATAGAGGGCTTTTGTTAAATTCAGTCAGACATGCAACAAGCTCACCATTCATATTTTCTTTGAACTTGTCCAGCCTTCACATGGAAGACTACTCAGGTGGGATTCCATTTGAAGTTTAACCTTCCTACACGGAAATTACAAGCATCTTTCCCATTCAATGATTTTTATTTGGGCTGTTCTATGGGCTGTATAACCATTCTGGTAGTTAGGCATTTGCTATTTTATTATCTTAAAAACAAATTAATTTAATTGCATGTGCTAGAGAAAAGCCACCGGGTAAATTCAATCCCAATAAATAGAATTCTAGAAGAATCCTGAAAAAATAATCCCGAAGCAGATAGGTAGGCAGATATAAACATTCACATCATTAGCTATCTAGATCTTGCATTCTGAGCATTCTTGCTTTGGTTCTGACTTCTGAGAACTGGTTTGCACTTTTTCTGTAGATTTGTAGTTAAGGGAACCAAAGGGTCATTGGGGCAAAAGTGTTGTTTTTCCATAGTGGCAACAGCTTTTGCTTAGCTCCTTGATTAAGAGAAAGAACAAAAAAATTCTGCCTGGAAGATACGGTCAAGGAGTGAGGGCAGTAGCTGGGTGTGGGAGAAAACCCTGAGGTTCCTATTGAAGCCATACGTGTTTTATGGGGTTGTCTTCTAAGACATAGTCCAAGATGAGTGAGGAAGTCACTGCTCTCAGCCTGTGTGTTATTAAGATCTCACGTATGGTACTATGTCTGCAACGCTCATCTAAATCCCCATGCCTCAGTAGTTTGCTCCCTTAGACACACCAATGTGTGCACAAATTAATCTTTTATATATTTAAAGATTTTCTACCGTGTACTGAATTATCAGAGTAAAGTATCTATTAGACTTTGGGTAAATAAATAAATTCCTATTAAATAGTGTGGATTAATATAAAAATATGTAGCAACACTATTATATATATATGTATATATATAGTTTCTGTCTAATTGAGAAATAAAAATCGATTCCACAAGTTATGGCTTTCTTTTCTTTGAGTCAGTGAGACTCTTTCTCAAGCTTCACTTTGAGGCTGCCTTATCTGGATATCATTGTAGCTTGGTACTTGAGGATAGTATAAATTTTGGTTTTCTTGTTGCCCAAATTTTATTCTTTTTATTTTTGCCTTCCATGCCTCAATGACATAAGCTTTCAAAATGTGTGTCTACCCTCTGGATGAGCAATTTCTCACATTGGAAGTGTCTTCAGCTTTCATGGTTACTTGATTTTGTCAGCTCCTTTCTCTGTCCCTTGCCTTTTTCATGGCATATATTTATTTTAAATTAAAATACACTAAGTAACATTTTCTTTTTAGTGTGTTTTTTTTTTTTTAACTCTTACAACCTTCAGGCAAAATCATTTGGGAATTACCACTGTAGTTTTGCTTTTTTTTATTTTTTTCAACTAATAAGCCAATCTGCTTCTGAGAACATTGGAGTAACCAAATGAGAAGTGGCTCTACAAAAAGGGAAACGTTGCATGTTCTCATGATCTAGGAATAAATTCTGGTGGACCCTGTCCCAGTGAAGGGAAGACAGACAAGAGGAGTGATCACAGGCAAACGAAGGGCATGATACTACAGGGTGGACTGTGACATTCATTCTGCTCCTCTATGTCCCTGTGGCAGTGAGAACTGGAGGCAGGCTGAGTGTCCAGCACTAGCAGAAAATCTGTGTAAGACGTGGCAGATACCCACTATGGCATATTATGCAGCTCTTAGAAACGACAAGCTATACATTTGTAGGGCAACACTTAAACCATAGGGTAGAGTGGAAAAACTACGAAGAACTCACTATTTATAGCATAGTGCCATTTTTGTAACTGCTAATTCTACACACACACAATACTACATATTATACAAAAGCCATTCGTGTTCAAGGACTTAGCATACTCATTAGAGTGAGTGTAAGGGGTAAAGGCAGGAGCGGGAGGGAATTCAACATGAAGTTGGGAGACTAATTAAAAAGCAAAATCAAAAAAACTTTTATAGGCTCAAGTTAAAAGTAAATAAAACTATGATACCTTAAACTGTCAGCCGTAGATTATAGAAAAGCTGTGTTAGGGCACTTTGGGTCCCCAGGGGGCTATTCCCCACGACAGCCTCCCCTGGGTTGGCAGCATCCGTGGGTCGCAGCTGCCAGAAGCCCGCCTTGGGTTACGTCACCCTGTGTAGTCAGGGAGCTTTTAATTAAGCTGGTGCCTCTTGACACATCAGTCCTCACACAGCTGGGGACCATGCAGAGCAAAGGGATTGCTTTGTGAGGCCAATTTTCCTAGAGAGTTTCACTCACATTCACCCAAAATAACTTGCTTTAGCCAGGCAAAATGATTGATATTTCATACATAGCCTAATGATACTTATATAACAGACACTAATTAGTAACTGTTATCTCCTACCTCTCTGACATACCCTTAGTGAGAGACCTGCATCACTGATACTTGATGACGTCACAAACACTTTTCCTCCTTAGATTCATGAACTGAATTGCCCCGTTTCCCCCGTATTTGCTGCCTATTGTATTGCTACATAATGACTTACAACTGATTCTCAATATTCGAGGCAGCTGTGTCCTAGAAAGTCACTGAGAACACTGAATGAGCAAACACTGAACCGTGTTCCCATAGAAATACAGGGTTATGTTCCTGCCAGCCTCTGGTCACATCCTATCCATGAACTGATCGATACACAACCTTGCTTTATGTGTGTTTCTGTTAAATACACCTTATCTAATATATATTGTTGATTCATTAACATTGAATTCACAGCCAACAGCCTGAATAGAACTCATGCCTGAATGAGGTTTATCTAATATATGCATTTTCTCCATAAAGCACATCACAGCCTTCTTGTGCTTCAGAACACTAGAAACACTTCAGCTCTCTGCATGGAGATCCTTTTAAACAGTGAAATCACCAACAGAAATTTAAAAACCACCACCAGCACCACAACAAACCGTGGCATTAAATGGGCCATGAAAAGGACACGTGTTTACAGTACGAGAGTTGAAACAAGAAGGCAGAACCTTGACTTGTTCCACTTCATCCGGGAATGTGTGCATCAGACAACTCAAAGTTTTCACTGCCCTGTGCGTGCCCATATGACTGTGAAAGTGCAGTGAGTATTGATTTGGGCGTCACAAATAAATGTTAGTGAGCAGGCAAATTTGCGAGTACGCAATCCTTGATAATGAAGATGAACTGTGTCCTAAAACTTAGCAGTCTAAAACAACACACATTCTCCAGTTTCTGAGGGTTAGAAATCCAGATGTAATTCGGCTGGGTCCTCCACTTCAAGGTCTCTGACAGGCTGCAGTCGGTGTGGCCCAGGGTCTCTTACAAGACTCCATCAAGGTTCAACTGGGACAGAATCTACTTCCAAGTTTATTCACATATTTGTTGGCAACTTTCAAGTTTTTCAAAGGTCATTGAGCGAAGGGCCCCATTTCCCGCCGGCTTTTAGATGCAGGCTGTCCTAGCTCTTTGACTCATGGGCCTCTCCAACACGGCGCTTGTTTTATTGAAACCAGCAGGACAAAGTCTGCTAGTAAGATGGAAGTTCCAGGTTTTGGTAACCTAGTCACAGAAGTGACATCCTGTCAAGTTTGTCGTATTCTTTTGGTTAGAAATAAGTCACTAGGTCCAGACTCAAGGGGAGAGGACCCCGCCAGGGTGTGAACACTGGAAGGTGGGGACTGTTGGATGTCATTTGAGAAGTTGGCCTCCTTATCCCCTAAGCCCTCTGCCACTTCCTGTTTGACCTCCTCTCACCTAAAAATGATGGTATTTCTCAATGTTTCTCTTTCTTTGCTTTTTCTGCCATTTCCCTATGACTCCAACAACACATTTCTTCAGATTATGCAAGTCCTCACTTCAGTCCCAGCCTCCAAAACCCCACTGTCACTTTCTCACTCAGTCTCTCAGCCCCCTCCAATCTCTGGGGGCGGGAGGGGGGCGGGATTAATTCTCTCCCTTCCCTGACCTGGCGAGACCATTTCTTTACTGTCCCATTGTCACTGAAGTCACAGGCATGGGGATTTAAATCCCGGTTCTGCTCACCAGCTATATTACTTTGAGCTAGTTACTTAACTTCTTTGAGCCTTAGTTTATTCACTTATTAAATGTGGATAAAACCCTCATTGTCCTCTTTTATGTAAAAGTTAAACGGGATTTAAATGCCCAGCCGAGGACAATACACAGAAGGCCATCAGTGAACACTGGTTCTCTTCTCCACCCTCTTCTTTTCTTCATCTTCCCACTCACCAAGCCGTTTCTCTGTTAACTTGCCAACTTCTCCAAATCCATTGCCAAGTTCACCTTTAGTTTGTCAACTATGTCAGCATCTCATTTCCTCTCACACCCCTCTTCGAAACAGACTGATTCTCTTTCATTTTTCCTCCTTTTCTTTCAGATAATAGCTTTTTTTACTCCGTTCTCTGCCTTCCTCCTCCCCTAGTTCCTTCCAAGTTTTCTGTTTCTGATCTTTGCTCAGTTTGCCTCTGGTGTTTACTTTTTACCTGGAAACAAACTCTCAAGAACAGTAGGAGAACTTACTGTTCCTGAAACACTTAAAATTAAGTTGTCTACATAATACCTTATCACCCTCAACTGTTTAGTGTATTTCCTACAAACAAGGACATTCTCCTCTTAATCCAATACAACTATCAAAACCAAGATATGAACCTTGAAACATTACTGCCATCTAATCCAGAGATGCTAGTCATGTTTCAGCTGTAGTCCCAATAACTGTTCTTTTGGGCAAAAGGATGCAGTTCAGAATCACACATGGCACTTCAATGTCATGTCTCCTTAGTCTCCAGCAATCTGGAGCAAGTCTTCAGTCTTTCCTTGACTTTCATAAAACTGACACTTGCAAAGATTACTCAGTTATTCTGTAAAATGTCTCTCAATATGTGTTTGCTTGTTGGATTCCATTTATCCAACTTGAGCAACATTTCACAACTGATTTGTATTACTCTAATTGCATCTTGGTGATGTTCACTGTGAAAACTTGATTAAAATGATGTCTACAACACTTTTTCACTGCAAAAGTACATTTTCCCCTTTATAATTAATCAGTATTTTGTTGGGAGGTATTTTGAATATATGTAAATATACTGTTGCTCATCAAACTTTCAATAAATTAATTCATTCATTTATATCAATATGAACTCATGGAACCCTATATTGTTCAGTAAGTTTTAATCTGTTATGTATGATTATTTGTTTTGATTCTCAAATTGCCCTATCTGGCCAGGGGGAGTCCCTTCAATATGGCTTCTGTGTTCTATGGCATGTCTCATCCATCTTCAAGCATGTTTTACTCTCTGACACAGGATATTCCAGGGTTCCAGGCTCATCTTGTATTTTCTCTACCCCAGCCTTTGCAATCACCCATTCTTCAAGAAGCCCTTGTCCCCCTTAGTGGAGAATAACATCTGGAAGCCAAGACCGGAGTGCTCATTGCTAACTAGGGTGCCATTACTCTGAGGACCTCTTAGGGGCAGAGCTAGGGAAAATACACACACACATTTATTTACATCTATATTTACTTCTTTATCTATCTATATTGAGATCCATGAGTTTATACTGATATTTCCCATTCCCAAACCCAAGTGACAAGATTCATTCTATTTCTCTTTTAATAGTTATACTTTTCTTCTCTAATGGTGAGAAATCTTGCTCCCAGTATCCTCAGCACATTTGCTATTTGGTCAGTCCCCGCATGTACCCAATCTTCCCTAGCTACCCCGGCCCCCCACCCAGTACCACCTGCCTTCTTACTCCCCTCAGGCCCTGACACTGCACACAGGGCTGTCCACCTTCCGACACAGATGTGCTCCTCACCCTACTTGGGATCTGAACCCAGTGGAACCCCACGGCAGAGATGCCTTCCTCAGCCTGTGCAACCCTTGATACCCAGCCTGAGGGTGCCTCCCTCACCATGACCTCCTCACCCCACCCAGCCGGCTCAGCGGCCTCTGGTAGCCGAAAAGCAAAGCCAATAAGAAATGCTCAGGCTGACGAGTAAGCGCAAGGTTCACTGGCAACTCTCCACAGAAGGAGGATTTTGAACAGCCCAGGATCAGATACTGTAGAAGCTCCCCAAATTCGCATAGCCAGCCTTTGAAGGGTAAGTGTGATTTGAATAGAAAAAAGAGAAGGGAGATGTTAACGGCGGTACAAACGTCAGGAATCTGGAGGGAATGTGCAGTATCTCGATGATGGCAAGTGTAATTATTTTTATCAGTTTTCCTTTCCTTGGTTGAGGCAGAGAATTTATATCCATTCCATGTCAAACACCCACATTATAACAATGTGAGTGCTGTGGCGGAGGCGGGCTGTGCAGGCGTGCCTTTAGGAGAGAGGCGTGGCACAAGCCAGTTCTCAGAGAGCTTACCTCTGGGCAGAGGGACGAAAAGGTCGGCCACCGGGTACAGCGGAGGAGGAGTGGGCCCTTCAGTGAGCCTAGGGCCTGCAGAGGGCAAAAAGAGTTTAGAGGAAGGGGGTGACTTTTCAATTCCTGCCTGGGAGGAATTGTCATCCACGTTGAATAGATAAGGAAACTAAAGTAGTTGAGCAAAATATCACCTACCAAGTTAGACCAATGGTTAAGGATAAGCCCTAAAGAAAATGCTTTGTCTTTCTTTTACATATTCCTTTAAGGAATTCCTAAGATCACAAAAACAACCAGCAGGTGGTAGAGATGAGCCCAGCTCTGTCTGGCTTCAAAACTGTCACTTCTCCAAATGGGGTCTGTGGATCAGGAACACGAACATCATCTAGGAGTAGGCCGGCTCTATGAGTTGTGTGGCCCAGTACATGACAATGTTGTCCTGTTGTTCCAAAAGCAGGAAAAAAGGCCCTGGCTGGTGTGGCTCAGTGGATTGGGTGCTGACCTGCGAACCAGAAGGTTGCCGGCTCAATTCCCAGTCAGGGCACATGCTTGGGTTGCTGGCCAGGTCCCCAGTTGGGGGGGGTGTGAGAGGCGGCAACCAATTAATGTATCTCCCGCACATCGATGTTTCTCTCATTCTCCCTCCCTTCCTCTCTCTCTAAAAATAAATAAATAAAATCTAAAAAAGCAGGAAAAAAGTTCCACTGTAAGTATTAAATATAAAGCTTCTTTTTTCCTCCACAGCTTCTCAACTTATTGTGGTATTTCATATTTGCCATTTAATGTCATGCTAAATAAAAAAATTAAAATTTTAAATTACTAGCATGGACTTGCCATTCATCTTTTTCCCATGTAATGCCAGCTTAAGGGGAAATATAAATTTAACTCATGTGGAATCATCAAAATGACACAATTTGTATTTTGACACCTAATGTATTTTGTTCTAACTGGAACAGTGGAAACACTGAACAGAGCAACTCAATTGTTTTTATTTTACTTCTTAATAAGCACATACTCTACCAACAATCTCTACCTTCTGTTTCCTGATGAATAAGGAAGGAGCAGAACTTTCCTTTTCTGTCTACAGCATCATTTTCAGCAGAAGTGGTAGTCTAATAGAGAGAAGTAGTACAGAATGGATATGAGAGGGTTTCTTGTTTATTCATATTTCTTAGAACATCATTTCCCTCCTTCTGTGTTCATAGCAAGTTCTGGATGCAAGGCTATCAGTGCCCTCAACCTTCCTAAGTCAGAGACGTAACACATTATCCTGAACTTGCTGTGAGACTTGATGAACTCCCACCGGAACTTTGTACTCATGGGGCATCTTGAACACTACATGCCAATGGATGGCAGGAGACAGGGGGCATGCACACTGGTACTGCCTGCATCTGCTCCTCCATTCTCATGCCGGCTGTATTGTCCTGTCGGACTCCACTTACAAAACCCAGAACCATTAAGTATTTCAAGAAGGTGACGATAAAGCATTAAACCAAGCTCAGGTCTCTTCTGCACACAGCACTTTGTGTGACAGCAGCGATTGCAACCCATAAAGCTGCCTCTGCCTGGGATCTTGTAGAAATGTAGGTTTTCAGCCCTATTGCCCTGAGCTGACTCAGAATCTAAGTCTTAATAAGCTCCCCAGATGGTGTGTGAGCACATTAGCACGTGTGAGCAAAGTTTGGGAGCTCTGGTCTAGTCTAGACCACTGACGAGTCTGTCTCCTTCGCTAGGCACTGATGTTACGCCCTGGCTGGGTGAATGAAAATGCTGTCCCTGGTCTTCCCTGTTCCTGTATTCCCTCCTGCGGGCCTAAGCAGCTCCCCCAGATGTCACCAACCCCGTGGGTCTGCTGGCTTTTCTGATAACCCATTTGTGAGACATTACTGAAATCTCATGCTTCATCTGCCTTCCACCCAAGGCTTTTGTGTATTCATGAATCCCAGTGGCAAGGCAGAAACCACCACGGCAGGTTTTAGGGGCTGGGCCAGAGCTGGAGCCCCCCAAAGATGAAAGTCTTGTTAACTTACATGTCAGCGTGTAACTGAGATGTCTTTATTAGCAAGAATGCAAAGGTGAGAATCTTGTTTTCCTCTGTGTTTGCTATTTAATTTCATTTACTCCCCTCCTTTCGCTAGCTTTACATTTTCCCAGTGTATGAGAGTTCACTATAGTCTCTTTTCTACATTTGTTGGAGATTGAAAATAATAATAAACACTCCCCAAAAAATCTTTAGAAAATAAAGAGAAGTAGGAGGAAAGAAGAGTGAAAATTAACTTGAGAAAAGAAGTTAAATCAGAATTAAGAAACTTCATCTTCCTGTTTCACTTTCAACCTCAGAAGTAAAATAAGATCACCCCTCAGCCAGAATAGATCGCCCCTCCGCTTGTGAGCAAAGCTTCACTGCGCCTCCAGCTTCACTGCCCCTCCAGCTTCACTGCGCCTCCAGCTTCACTGCCCCTCCAGCCTCACTGCCCCCCCAGCCTCACTGCGCCTCCAGCTCCACTGCCCCTCCAGCCTCACTGCCCCTCCAGCCTCACTGCCCCTCCATGTCAAAAGCAGATACAGTCTTTTCTTACACAACTGTGGCTCCCTTCCTTCTGTGTGGGAGGCATAAAAAAGGAAACAGAGAGAAAGAGAAAAGACAAGGAAAGAAGAAAAGAGAAGAGAAAAGAAGACATCGGTTTGGAAAAGACACCTATTACTCCTGTAATGAGAATGGCTTCCTTCTTCTCCAAAGCTCCATGGTCAAGACCACCAGAAGACATCCTCCAATGACCAAGCTTGTCAGATGCCAATATCGGCTCACCAGCTGCTTATAATGTATCAGAACTTTTCTGACAAACAGACACATCAGTTTTAAAACAAAGCTTGTATGTTCCCTGACCAGGACTAGAAATGACTAACAGAATTAAAATCAAACAAACAACCCAGCCTAGGGTGGTGAATGAGGAAGCAGCACAGAGGAAGTGGGGGGGCATGACTTGGACCCACAAAGAGACTGGGAGCATGACTTGGACCCACAGAGCAAGCAGGGGACATGACTGGGACCATAGAGAGACCTGGGAGCATGACTGGAACCCACAGAGAGAGGAGGGGGAGCGACTGGGACCTCCTGAACGTCTTGGGCTTTCAGCAGCTCCTCTCTTCCCCTTAACCCCAACCAAGGCAAGGGCAACAAAGGAACACCTGAGTAATTAGCATCTTGGGGGTGAGTTTTTCCTGCATAACTGTGTGCTGTGAAGTATTTTCTTATAAATTGCCCTGCTTGCACAATGATTGCATTCTCCTGTGTATCACCAACTCAGGACATTTGGTAGCATGAGTGACAGGGACATTTTAAATTCATGGGAAATACAAAACCCCCTTTGTGGGCATTGGTTTCAGCTGCCGCCTCAGGTAACAAGAGTTGAGCTAAGTTTTCCTCCTTTTCCTTTCCTTATCCATTGATTCTCTGGCCAAGGTGCTATCAAGTAGCCTGCTGACCCATAGGCCAAGGGAGGGAGGAGGAGATGAAAAACACATTAATTCACCAGATGGAGAGTAGGGTGGTTTCATCAGGAGACAGCTCTGTATTTCCAATGCCAGATCAAAATCAGGTTCAAAAAGTTAAGTCCTGCTGAAAAAGCTGAAAGTGTAGAGATCTGAATGGGTCTGAGCTGGACTAGGATATGAAGAATGCTCACATTCGCTCCCACATTTGTCTAGGGCGGGGAGCTAGGAGGCTCCAGGCTGGAAAGCCCCCACTGTCCTCAGTCAGAGGTCTTCAGTCAGTCAGACCTTGGTTCAAATCCCATTTCTGCCCTTAAGCAAGATAACATCTCTGAACCTCAGTATTTTCATCTGTAAAACAGGGACGATTTTATCACCTATCTCATGGGCTTTCTGGGAGGAATCAATGAATGAGAATATGCAATAGCCTAACAGCTCAGGACACATAAAGTTTAATAACAAGTAGCAGTAATCATAGTGGTAGCTGTTGTTTTAAAGAGGAAGCTATTGCCCAGAAGTCCAGTCTCACGTATTTCCAAAGGGCATAACGAAAGAAATATCAGTGAGTTACCCCAGCCCCAAGAGATCCGCTTCCTGCAGAGCCCTCCAGTCTGGAGGTCAAGCTACACTTCCCGTCGGGACTGGGTGGGGCAACACGCTGCCTCTCAAGAGCACCACCTTCTCTTCCTTCTTGCCTGGCTTCCCTCCCCGCTTCTTCTCTCTCTCTCCTCGTCTTCAAAGGTCCTGTCAGCAGCACACTTTCTTTAGAGAGCGACTTTAGGAAAGTCGCCTCATGGGGCTGAGCCCATCTGCCTCTTCAAGGCAGTGAGGATGATGGAGCAGGTGCTCGCTACATCTCTTTGGAAGCCAACCTTCCACAATCATCCATTCCTCTTTTTCCTCCCTTTTCCATCCTTTGCCCCTTTAAGCACTCAAACCTCTAGAGCAAAATTGTAATTGATTGAGCTTCAGTGGCATGCTGCTAGGCGGAATGGCAATGTAAGGAAAAAAATACGGGGATCTTGGATTTCTTTACCAGGAGCGCGGGACCTGGTTTCCCAGTTCCAGCGCGACTGCCTGATCTGTGGAAGAGGAGGAGGTCACCGCTCAAAAGAAATCACAAAGGAAGAGTGGACATTGGGTCGGTGTGGAGCTAGAAGAGAGAACTACTACAGCCACTGTGCAGACAGAATGAAATTATTCGTATCTTTCTCTCCGTTGAATTCATGTATTTATTCAGCCATCTGTTCATGTATTCACAGTTGAGTGTCCAGACCACTGGAGAGGCAAGTCTTACCTAAACTTGAGGATGTTGAGAAATTTTCATAATAAAATGATTGTTAAAATATTTTGTGGTAACAATAATATAGGATCCACTCAGGAAGCAGAGTGGATCCCAAGTACTAAATTGAGTCTGCCTCAAGGCCAACCAAGTCCTTGAGGGAATGGTCGCATAAGACCAACCATTCAGAGGACCTCCGGATAAAAGCCAGCCCTACAGTTCTCAACCTGGGGTGATTTGCCCCCCTATTCTGGGGCTATGGGGAGGGGAGAGGGAGCACTCCACTGGCGTCTACTTGGTAGAGACCAGGAAGCTGTCAAACACCCTACAATGCACAAGACAGTTCTTTACAACAAAAATTATCCTACCCCAAGCGTCAGTAGTGCCGAGGTTAAGAAGCCCTTAGCAGATGGACAAGGGGCCTTTCGGTTCAGTACTCTTGGCGCCTTTCCACAAGTCTGAGAACTTTCTCTCCCTAAGTGCTGACTGCGGCCACAGAGCAGCTTTACTCAGCCAGGTGCTGCCTCCTCCACTGAGGGAGTCAATGTGTCTCTGGAGGAACCTCGCTCAAGATCCTTCCTCTTCCTGCTCTCAAGCAGTGAAAGGCTCTCAATCCAAATTCTCCGTGGGACTGTGCATGCTGAGCTAGATGTTTCAAGGTAGAAGAAACAGAGTCTTCTAGCAGCCAGGGCAAGACTGCTGTGAAATTACCGCTTTGTGGCTTCCTTTAGCTTCCTCACCCACTCTAAATCTAATTCTCTAGCTTCTCTTGGATCTTCCGAACTTCACCATATTCTCCCAGCAAAGATACCCTTTTTGCTCCAATTCGCAGGTGATTTATATTGCTTGTAATGAAGGTGTTCTAGCTGAAACGGAAAAGTCTTCAAATACTTTAGCAACTTCCAAACCTCACACAACATCCTAAGTATAATACCATCACTCCAAGAATATGGATCCCGAGAAATATCTTGACTTATACCCTACCTTTTGGGGGATCTGCCATTCAATCAGTCGATCAATCAAGCCATCAGCAAGTACTTATTGATGCCCACATATGTTAAACAGAAAAAGTCAAAACAAAGAAGAAGGACTACTATTTGTTGGATGCCTCCCTGTGCCAGGCATAGTGTTAAGGTCTTTATATTTAATCTCATCTCAGCCTTGTCACTATACTAAAGGTAGGTATTGCTATCTCATTGCACTTTTGAGAGAAACAAGGATTAGAGAGGTCAATGAACTTTCATAAGACAATATATCTAGTACTAGTGATTAGAGTTAGGATTTGAGTTCGAGTCTACCTGTTTCCAAAGCTCATTAAATTTGTTTTATTGTAGGACAATTGGCATACAATATTACATTAGTTTTAGGTGTACAGCATAGTGATTTGAAATTTAGGTGCCTTATGATATGATCACCAGGGTAAGTCTTGTAGCCATTTGTCACAGCCCAAAGTTACTACAATATATTGACTATACTCCTTGTGCAAACCTCCCCTTTTTCAAACCTCTATACCAGATATGGAAAACTGGGTCCATAGCCCGTATTTTACTCACCATCTTTTATTTTTGTAAATTAAGTTTTACTCTAATAACCACACTCATTCTCTTGCTCAATAATGGCAGAAATCCCTACCAGGTTGCCTGCAAATGGTTTCAAGGGCTGCCTAGCAGACCCCTCTCCGCCACCTAAGACAGCTCACTCCTTTGCCTCTGTGCAAAAGATTCCCTGTGTTTGTGTGATGACCTGTGGGTGCCATGAGGACTTTTCCCAGCAGATCGCTTCTCTGTTACTCTGTGAGGACCCTGATGTCCTACCCTTAGATTCATGCTTAGTGCTTTCTGGAAATCTGTCTCATGTAAGTGGTCTAAGACATTACATAACTTAGGAAGAATTCCACTTTAGCCAAAATCAGAGCATCCAGCACCCTTGAGTCCTCACCAGATGTTGGACCCAAGGGGTGGCAGGCCTACAACTCAGCTTTTTGGTGGGAGGCAGTGGGCCAAATGGAGGTGCTGAGAGACAGGTGCAAAACCAGATGTCACACGTGGTAGGAGTATTGGAGGGGGAGGGGCACTTCAAGCACTAAAAGCACACTTCACAGCTGCGACAAGCACCCGCCTGATCTACCCCCCTGCACTTGGTGCCACCGGCCCGGGCACTTTCCTTTTCAAAAAATAGCAGAGGTGCGGTTGTTTCCATTTCCTCTACAAGACAGCAAGAAGGCGATACCTTGTCACTAAGGAAAGACTATAGAGACCATCAGAGACGTTACCTGTTTTGGTAAAATTGCCCTGAGCTTTTCAATGATGCCATGATGCCATGGTTCCTGTAGAAAATCATTCCTATAGAAAATCATCTCCTTGGCATAAGCCAGGCCTGTGTTTTCCTCTAGCTTCATTCCTGCACACTTTCCCCTTCATGGCAGCCATCTCTGGATATTTTTGGTTTCCTTCATGCGGCCCCTTCTCTGCTCTCTCCACTGGCATGCCCTTCACTCCCTGGCACCGTGATTGGCCATTGGCAAACATTTCCTCTCGTCCCTTCTCCCAGCCTGTTGGTTTTCGGGTCACTTGGGCACCCTTAGCCTTCTGTGCACACTCTATCTTTCTCTTTCCTGCTCTATAATAAGTGTTTTACCTCTTATTGGGCTTCTCCCTTAGCCCGGACCTCCTTGGGCTTTAATCTCCATATCCCAGCACCTGACTGGGGAGCAGCAACTTCTGTGTGCTCAAAGGGTTGCCGGGTCTTCACTTTGACACAGACAGCCCAGTGTCAGCTTTCTGTTTAGTGAAGCACACACGTGCACGCGTCTTTTTGTGTGTATAGTATTATGATGGCACAATATTACTTCTATGCAGAGACAGGGTATAAATATAGATTGTCACTTAAGAAAATAAGAACTTTGCTTTGCTCTCTGAATCAGAGGATTCCCTTCAATGCCTGCCAGGTGGTTTGGTACCTCTGCTCATACTTACAAGTAGGCCCTAGAAAGTGCTGAGGATGCAGGTGAGGCTTCCCCACAGTGGCATCCCCATGCGGAGAAATGGCTGGGCTGTTTTCCTAGAGAACCTCCACTATCAGAATTTGTCTTGGTTAAGCATCTCTCAAAGCAGACCCAGAGACAAGGAGCCCAGGTTAGGTAATTTATTTCAGAGGTGATCTCAGGAAAGCCTGGTAGGAGGTGGAGAAATAAGTCAGAGAAGGAAAGGGTCAGTCCAGGGTGGGCAGCAAAAGCTCTACATGTGCAGAACTCGTCAGTGTAGGTCACACAGCTCAGGGTTGCCTGCCCAATGGGAGAGTGAAAAAGCTGAGCTCCCTGTCCACCAACTGCAGCTACGCTTACTCTGGCCTTCTGGCTGGCGCGGGCAGGTGGAGAAGAGAGTCCTCCCCCACAAGTTGCAGGAATTGGAAGAAGGGCTTCTTGTGCAGAAGTGAGTGGGGGATTTGAGCAGGGGTTGCTGCGGCTGAAGCAGCTGCTTCAGAATCTCTAGGTCGTAAGCTGAAGTGCTTCTCCTGAGGTGAGTGTCCGCCTCTTACCTGAAGGCTGGAAGACCAAGTGCCAGCGGGTTAGAATCTCACTATTTCGTGTTAGCTTTCACTAGCGCATCCCATTCTCTATATGAAAACTCCTCAGCCAGGCCCTCGGTTCCCAATCTCTATAGCTGTGCGGTCCAAGAAAGATATCACAGGAGCCGTGGAAGTAATTTAAATTTTCTCTCAAACACATTAAAAAGTAAGCAGGAGAAATCAATTTTAATAATGTTTTATTTAGCCCAATATATTAAACACATTGTCATCTCAACATGTAGTCCAATATTTTAAAAAATGTCAAGAGGTATGGTACATTCTTTTTTATTGTACCGAGTCTTCAGATCCGATGTGTATCTCACATTTACGGCACACAATTCAGAAGAACCACACTTTAAATGCTAAAAACCACATGGGCCTGGTGGCTACTGAGTCGGGCAGCACTGCTCTGGAGACGTGCTTGGGCCTGTGCAAAGGTGGGGAAGGGACAGGTCCCCTGCTATAGGCTTTACAAAGTCTAAATGTTTCTTAAAAAGACTTTCGACATAATTTTTCCATTTACTCCTCCCCCCATTTTAGAGCTACCCAGTGTCTCCAGTTGCTGAGCATTTCTAGGGTTCCATGGGGCAAATCGAGTGAATGACTCTCTTTCCACCCCTGCCCGTTTAGAATTCAACTTCTTTGAGTCAGCTAGGTCAGCTCCCACTCACTCACTGGCTTTCTGTCTTCCATTTTTCCCTGCTACTTTCCCCACTCTCTGTCCTAATTGCTTTGTGCATTAAAATAACGCCTTCACTGTCATTTTAGTGGGGTCTTTAGGGAGAACAGAGGTAAACATATGCATTCAAGCCACCATCTTTAATGAATAAGCAATGTTTCCATATCATTGGAATTTGAGGGTTTTAAAAAAATTTGTTCTACACATTTTTATTAAGTGTGTCTGGCATTTTGGTTTAAACCATCTGACAACCCTACATATACACTCATTGTTTCCTAAAATGATGAATGGGTAACTGAAGAGATAGATGTGCGAACTACTTAATCTTCAGTCGTCCCATCCAGCTGAAACCAATGCTACAAAAGGACTCCCTCTGAGCCTGTTCTTCTTCCCATTCATTAGCCCAGCTCAGTTATCTGCCTTGCATCTCCTGCTTACGGTTACCACTGAGGTAAAAAAAAAGCCCTTGCCTTCACAACCTGTCCCTAGAAGTAACTTAGAACTTGTAAAGGCACTTAAGCAAGCCGTGAGTCGATGGTATGCAACCGCTTCCAGTCCCATTGCCCCCCCCCCCCGTCTGCTAGAACTGACCACTTCCTTGTGATGCCTGCACTGCCTTTTGTTTTCTCTAGCAAGGGGATTTCTTAACTCTGCCTTCTACGACTTTTAACCTCAGTTTTTTTCTTTTGAAAGGTCTGCATTCGTTTTTGTGTTTTTTTCTGAAATCTTTTAAAATTGAAGTCTAAGTCTCTCTAACAGAGAGCAGCATTGGCGTCCAGCCTGTATGCGTTATCCACATAGGAGGGTGGCTGCAGGGTCATTCTTTGGTTTGATTGTGCTTATTACTTCATTATTCTAGCATCCAAGAATGAATGAAAGCAACTTAAATATGTATTAGAAGCTCTTACAAAAATTCCAAGAGGAGATTTTATTCATAATATATGGGAAGGCTTCTTAAATTCATTGTTTTTGCATAGATAGAAGACTTGGGAATCAAGGAATTTTCAGACTCAGAGATTACATTTAGTTGGCTTCTTTTGTTGAAGTAGGGGGTAGTTCAGCTAGATATCACACATATCTAGACAGTAGATAGTAATGGAGGGGAAGTCCTAGAAGCTGTTACAGCGGTGCCAGTGCACAGAGGAAACTTCCGCAGAGCAGTACTTTTGGTAATCGGGGTACCATTGGAGGAAGAATCTTGCTCTTGACAGTTTATAGAAAAATGATCAATAAATATGCAAATGTAATTAAAAAGGAAGTTCTTCGAAGTGCTTCCCATGAACTCAGTGTTCTGGTTTCAGCAAGATCCGGCACGTGCTGCCCCACCCCCCACGCAGCACCCCATACTTCATTTTCCCAGGACACATTTTCAGCTCTGTGTACTGGGCTGTATTCTAGACACATCATCTTTGTAAGTCATAAAGAAAATAGAATTGTCCTACCAAATTTTTGTATTACATTAATATTTCCTGATGTGTTTTTCTTGTGATGTTATATTTGTATAGGTTTTTAGTTTTCAAAACATCACAGAATGTCTTTCCTCACTTCAGCTTCATAACAATGATCTCTAATTTATATAGGCAAAGAAAGGGGCTCTTAAAAGACATCTTACTTATGGATCATTTTATTTATTTATCACCCCATTTATGCAAAGGACTAGAGGTAGAACAGGCTTCACACTGCTGGCCAAGTGCAGGGCCGGGACCAGACGCCAGACCCGCAGACTTCTAGCCTGGTGCCCTGTCTGCTGAAGCTTTTGACCTCCAACTCTGTGTACAGAGATGGTCTCCAAAGCACACTCGATCTGATGCAGAACCTTCAGCGTGGACTCAGGGTTTCCCGTGGTAGTGATTCAGAGCTGCTCAACCAGCTAACATGGTCCTTATGCCAAAGAACATATTTTAGAGTGGTAGATTTTGCTCCTCTCCAGGTCACACGCAAAAAGGGGAGCTTGGAACTGGTGTGGGGAATAGGCCTTAGTGAGCTGAGGAGTGTGCCCTGCAGCTGCTTTAGGGGCTGGGAGGCCCAGCTGGGGTGAGAATGGCATTGCCACAGCAGGGAATGCCTCTTGGGGTGGGCGGGGGCGGGGAATGTCACAGCCCAAGGGGCTTATGAAAGACAACTGCACAGGTCGCTGGCCCTGTGCGGGAATGTCATACCCCGTGGGATGAGGAGGGCATCCACATAGGAGCAGGTGGCAGAGTCTAAGTGGAATGAGAGCATCTTCCACTTGGTGGTGATGTCAGGTCCGGGCCAGGGCAGGGTGAGGACAGCATGTGCAGGGGCAAAAGGACAGCGGCCATGACTGGAGAGGAACTTTGTGCCAGAAAGCAAGGAAATAGTAAGGACATAACAAAGGACACAGAAACCAGCTCCAACATCAGAATAAGTTATCATTATAATGGATTACAACTTCTTGAATAAAACTGAAAACCTTAAGTCTTCAGTCACATAAATGTATGGATAAATTGAAAGTTTAAGGGAGAATAGGATATTTACGTAGAACCTCCCCCACAAAATAGGTGTTAGTCACAGCAGGGAAGAGAGTAAATTCCTGGGGGGAAGGGGGCAGTTACCACCATAATGAAGTGGTCAAAGTGAACTTCATCAGTGGGGAAAACTGAAGTCGTGAGCTCCTGGTAGGATGCAATGAGTGTCACTGCCTGCCAAAGGGGCATACATTAAATCTTATATCAGATAAACCCAACTGAGTGATGTCTATAACATAACAGGCCTGTAATCTTCAAAAGCATCGAAGTCAGAAAAGTCAAGGAAAGCCCGAGGAGTTAACTGGTGCAGACGGGGGGAGACAGGAGTGATCGATAATCGAGGGATGCTAAGGAGGATCCTTTTGCTATCATGGACTCATCTGATGATTGATAACACTGGAATGGGGCCTGAGGAGCAGACAGTTGAAATGTAATGATGTGAACTTGCAGATTTTCATGGATGTATTGTGCTTTTGTAAAAGGATGTCCTTGTTTTTAGGAAATAACCACTGACTTATGGGGAGGGGGCAGGATATTATATCATGTAGTCAACTTACTATCAAATGGTTCAAGGGGAAAATATTGTACTGTTCTTGCAGTTTCTGTAAAATTGAGATTGTTCAAAATAAAATTCGTTGTAAAACCAAATTAGCTGTCAGTTTTAGGAAGCGCGGTAGGCAGTTAGACAGATGTGAGCAGAGCAAGGATGATGCTGAGGAGTGTGCCCTGCAGCTGCTTTCCCCTACCCGGGAAGGTCACCCGGGTAGGGGAAAGCCCCCAATGCCTGGCACAGACAAAACAAGAATCTTGCCCCCAGAGTAAACTTTCCTCCCTTTAGCATGTCGCTCGTCATGTGGTTTAAACTTCCTGACCTTTCTTGTCACTGGTTGTGAGGTTTGGACCCTTCCCTGAGCTCTCCTCCCCTGGCACATCACTGGTCCTGTGGTTTTAGACCCCCTTAGAGGAGGAACTAGGGGCAGGAAAATAGCCTTACACAATCCCCAGACAGACCGTTGCACCACCACGCCCTTAAGTATTAAGCCCCAGAGATAACATCTAGGCCGAAGTTGAAAGCAGACAGCTGGAAAGCTGATAAACATTCTATTGAAATCTTCCCATAAAAATCCCCACCCTTGAAAGCCCCTAGAATAGAGGACCCAGTTCTTTCTTTCCCTAAGGAGCAGGCCTGTCCCTTTCCCCACCCCCTTGCCTGGGGTGAGTTTTTCTTGCCTCTCTTCCTCCACAAGGGCCCTTCTTTTGCCTCTGTAACTCATTTCCTGAGCCCATTTCTTCTACCTCTGTGACTTTCTGAATAAAAGGTCTATTATAGTTTGAGTCTTGGTTCCGAATTCTTTCTTAGCTGGAACTCAAATACTGAGGTTGCTGAGTCGAGGTCTAACTAACACCTGGTGCTACTCTGTCACCAACAGAAGGACCGCAGCAACAGAAAAGAAAGAAGACTGTATCACATCAGAAGACACAGGGATGGCAGGAAAATGTTAACAGATAGGAGTCCCACATGGGTCCCTTTCCCAGTAAACACAATGACCTTTGCCAGAAGTTACGTACTCAGGTGGAGAACAAGGTAAAGCCACACCCATTCCAAACAAGGCAATCAAAAAACTTTTATTTATTCCATAACCACAGAAAAGCCTCAGAGAGAATGTACAAAAGGAAGTTCCAGGGAAAGGAAAGGGTCCCATTCTCCATCCCATTATTATTGAGAAGGTATTTTTCTGGTTTTATAAATAAAGCTTCTTAACTGGAAAAATAAGTCTCTTCCTTTCAGGTAAAACAATGTCAGCCCAATAAAAAGCTTTGAGCTAGGCAAAACTTTCTTCAAGCACAGTTTTGGAAAACAGAGGAAGATAAAAAGAGCACCACCCACCACAATGACTACCATTTGCTTTCTGTGATCCTTTGAGTTTTCCTTGTGCCTCCGTTCTGAACAGCTGTAATCCTAGCATGCAGCTGTGTAATCCTAGCATGCAGCCGTGTAATCCTGGCATGCAAACGTGTTCCGAGTGCAGCACAGAGGCTACACACAGGCTTTGAAGTTAACAACCAAGTTCCACGTCCAGCCTCTGCCCCTCTGTGTGACTTTGAGTTATTTCTTAAACTGCTATAAGCCTCAGTATTCTCCTGTGTCAAATAAGGTCAAATACCCCCTTGTCCTGGGGTTTATGAGAGAATTAAATAAAATAATGAAAATAAAGCACTTAGCACAGTACATTGCATATTTTATATATTCAGTAAATAGGTGTTATTGACTTATAAGCATGTTTTCATGTTTTTCAATCATCATCATAATTACAATTTTTATTGGCTGCTCCTGAAAAGATGCTCAAGGAAAGCTTTGGTAGGTGTCTTTTTCAGTGGTTGGTGTGGCAGAGTCTGTCAGCTGTTCAACAAAATTGGTTTCCTTTTCCTCCTCAGCACTCAGCCGGGTGACATTTCCCGGTCTCCCGAGCAGGTGGATGTGCCCTGTCAAGTGCGTTCCAGCAGCATCACGTGAGCAGAAGCAACGTGTGCTGCTTCCCAGACTCAGTCCTCCACGTTCTCTCTCTCGTAGACTCGCTGAGATGGCAGCACGCCACCTCTGCAGTGTGGCTTTAGAAATAATATTTTTAAAGTGGCAGAGACAGCATTCAATTTAATCCTATAGGGGACTTCCGCCAAGATGGCGGCGTAGGTGGACGCACTCGCCGCCCGCACATCCAGAGTGTCTAAACAACGAACGCAGTAGCGACAAATTAAACAACCAGAACAGACAGAATCGAACTGAAGGGAAGTCCAACACCCAGGAGGTAGGAGAAGACGAACATCCAGGCCGGTAAGCAGGGCAGTACTGGGCGGAGGAACGG
>PVJI01013738.1:0-46777 GCA_004026765.1 Micronycteris hirsuta
GGACGTGGCCTTGCCAGATTTCAGCCTTCTTGATTCTAGAAATGTGAGAGGATAAATTTCTGTTGTTGAAGCCCCCCGGCTCACAGTAATTTGTGACAGCAGCCCTAGGAAACTAATACAACCACCCTGTCACACTGTCACTGTTCTAGCAGCATGAGGGGACTCTTTACTGCCATCCGGTTTCACTCCTGGGAAAGGCCCAACAGAGCTTCTCCCTCTTTTGACCATGAAGGCAGCCTCTGCAGAAGGTTCTTTCCAGCAAGGCTTTCCTGAATGCTCTGTCTACTGACAGTTCTTTTCTTACTTCAAAAGCTCAGGATTTACTGTTTCTATTCTACCTAGTTTGTATTCTATGGCAATGCAGCCTTTTTACAGTTCAAATAATAAATGGCTTTTCCTGTTAAAAGCATATTTTATACACTAATTAAATTAGTACAAATAACATACAATCTATCTGCACTTGAAAATGCATTTCAATCTAACATCACTATTCTGAAAACTTCCTAAGATTTCAATTTAGAAAGTACTTGTCATTATTTTAACATGTGCTTTTAAAGTGTATGCTTAGTACTTCAAATATTCCCTGACATTCTCTTCATTGATTCACACTTATTGAAAATTATCTCTAACCCTATTGGATACTGGGCTGCACAGTCTCTGTCCTTTTGCATCTACCCTGCAGGTCCTTGCCCAATGGTTGTTGGTGAGTTCGGCGGGAGGCCCTGGTAGATGGAAGGGCAGGAGGAGAGTGAGGTCAGAATATTTGTTTCTTCTCTCTCCCTGAAGCACTTCCATGGTCCTCTGCCTGGGGTCCCAGCACTTGACCTATGGGGAGACTCCTGACCCCTACCAGTAAGTCTCTCCAGGGGCTCCCGATCGTCTTCCCCCTTCAAGTCTTGGGCGGTGGAACTGCATCCCCCTATTGTGGGACCCTGATGTCTCCCATCACTTATTTGTTCTCTTAAGCCTAACCACACCTCTATGAACAGCCTGTCCAATAAACACTTTTCCATCTCCCCTTTGGGCATGCTGTCTGTCGTCTGCCAGACCTTCATCGAAGTAGCTCCTGAGTACCACTGCTGACAGCATCAATACAACACACTGAATAGTTTCTTCCCATACATAACATTTTTCCAGGGTTTCAAAAAATTTCTAGTTTAAAAGAATTACAATTGGCTCTGACTGGTCTGGGTTTTTTTCTCCTTTAACAACAATTACAACAAAACGTGGTAGCCTGGGATAATGTTGTTGCTGTCAGATACTTCTGCTACAATTGACTCTTATCACTGAATGACTTTGGTTCCAAAATACCTGTCATCACCATCATTGATGCACTCGGGGAAGGCGAGGCTACAGCCAAAAAGCATGATATGTTGATAGCAACTGAGGCGATGCAGGTACATGAAGAATTTGAGGAACGTCTCCATTTCCATGTTTTTGACGATTGAGAAGGGAGTTGTCGGTGTGGTATGGTAGGGCAGCATCTGACACTGGCTGTGGGTGATGTTCATGCAGGCACCTGGGAAGTCAAGATAATTACAGTTAGGAGCAGACACATCAGAATTACCCGTTTACAAACATCTGATATGAAAGGTTAATGTGTACATAAGATGAGATGTAATTTGTAAGAACGATAACAGATATACAATCAGACATAGATACACACAGGGTTATATGTAGAGGGTGCACATATGCACGTGTGTAAATATCAAGGTACTTTTATTCACTGAAGAACACTGTGCCCTGAGCAAATGTGTGGGAAAAATACACTCACACCTAGCTGGTGGGCATATAAATTGGCAGTCATTGTTCTGGAACACAGCTGAGTGGGGCAATATGTATCAAAAAAATCTTTTGAATGTGCATATCATTTGACACTGTAATATCTTTTCTAAAAATTTATCTCGAGGAAATAATAATAACTGTCAACATGGCTTTATCTAAAGGAATGTTCATCACTACATGATTTCTAACTTTTTTAACATTTTTAATTATTGATTTTAGAGAGAGAGAGAGGAGGGAGGAGAGCGAGACGGAGAGGGAGAGAGAGAGAGATGGAGAGAGAGAGAAGCATCGATTTGTTGCCTCACTTATTTATGCATTCATTCTTTATACCCTTCTTTATGGGTTGATTCTTCTTTATGACCCCATGGGGGATCAAACCCGCAACCTTAGTGCATCAGCACAATACACCAAACAACTGAGCTACCTGGCAAGAGCAGTTTCCAATTTTTAAACAATAAAAATCATCTAGACAGTTAACAAACAAGACCGGATTAAAATATCATTCAATAAACAACAGAATACTTAACTTAGATATACGAAAGTTGCTTTAAAAGATTTAATCATACAGAATGGTGTTTACAACATGATAAATAAAAATAGCAAGTCACAAACCAATTCGTATACCATAATCTTGTTTTTAAAAATACATGATTATACAAGAATTTCCAATCCTGACTGTGTCAACAGTTCAGGGTCCGCCCAAGGCCCTGGTTTCATTCCCCACAGCTGGCTTCTCTCCTGGGCACTGCCACCTCCACATCCGTTCCTTCTTCTTCATCCCATACACTTGCATGGTTGGTCTGATATAAACTAAAATATTAATATGGGTCCAAATGATGGCATTCTAGGAGAGAGTTATATTGGGTTGGCCAAAAAATCCATTAATTTTTTTCCATAAAATGAAAGACACATTTTTCACTTTCACCAATAACTTTATTGATTTGGATATTTTGAGCCTGTCAGCTATCTCCTGCTATTGGCTTCTAGTGGGTAGAGGCCAGGGGTGCTGCTAAACATCTTCCAGTGCATAAGACAGCCCCATAGCAAAGAAGTATTTGGCCAAAATGTCAATAGTACCAAGAAACTTCTCAAACCACTCTTGACACATTCAATCAGTCACAGCACCTTCTCCATACATTGCAAGGATCTTTTTTTTGTGTTTGAGTTGCATTTTTTACCTTTCTTGAAATAATAAATCATAATATACTGTAAATGTTGCATATTTTCTTCCATCTTCAGTGTTAAAATGGCTGCACAAAAATTCACCAATTTTTATAAGGCTTTTAAAAATGCATGCTGATATAACAGTTGTCATAATACAATCTAACAAAATTGTTTTGAATTAAGTTAAAGACAACTAACCACTACTAGAGCCACCATATGGGAAAAACTAAATGAACTTTTGTCCAATCCAGTATTTTTCTTTAGTCAATTCTGTATTCTTTTATTGATTTATATAAAGATTTATTACTTTTATTTAAAAATTGAAATTTTGGTTATTATTTAAGCAGGCTACTGTTCAAAAGCATAATCTTCAGGCTTTGAAAATGCAGTAGAAATATTGATTTTAGTTATGTTGGGAAGGGGGAAAGCAAGGAGAGAAAGTTCAACAAGAGAGGGAACATCTGTTCTGATCACTGTGTAATTCCTACTCAAAGAAATGAAGAGAAAAATCTTTCTAAGCCCAAGCCTAACTTTATTTTAATAAAGGTAATGTTGAAAAAAATATGGCCGCATCTCTGACAAAATGGCCAGACTAACTCTTTGACCAGTAATACAGAAAGTACAACCTATCACAGGATTCCCAAACCCCTTTTCTGCTTCACTCATTCACATAGATCACCTCGAGGATCCTCTCATTGATTGTCTTCTCTGATCTACTTCTAAGTGCACTGCTTAGTCTCATATTTCTTACAAGCCTCACTGAAAACCACCCAAACCCTACAGGAAGTAGTTCCTTCAAATGACCAGATTGTAGCCATTAGCTCAAAGATTCTTACACTTCACAAAAGTCACAGTTCCTCATTGTTATATAATATTTGCTGATCACCCAAAATACACTAAGCTCAGTAGATGATCAGAATATGATTTCCACTTTGAATGGCAACCAGTGACGTGCAAAACTTCTCTGTATGCTAGATATAAGCATAAACATGGCAAAAAAAATAAAGGCACAACACTTTTTTGGACCTTATCAAACTCAAAATACTAAACGGTTAAGAAAGGAAAGAGATGAAGAAAACTCCAAATTAAAATATGCACACAGAACTCAAATAGACACATACATACATGAGTTCCGTTTTGCATGAGTGCTGAGAGAGAGAGAGCTCTGGGCAGGGTTCATGAATATGGCATTCAAGTCACTCAGTAGGGGGCGTTACAACACGTTTCAGCGTGGGGGAGCATCGTAGAGTGAGCGGGGGGTGTGCAGACAGGAGACTTCAAAATGACAGTTAGTTGAGTGTCTGGTGCTACAAGCAGAGACGCTTGCTTATAAGAGCTGAGAGCAAATTTTTCTCCATCAAAAACATGAAATCATTTGTGGAAATTTTAGTCTTAGGAAAACATTTGTTGAAAACAAACCCTGTGCCCGGTACCAAAACAGGGACTCAGATTCCCTCATTCATAATTATCTCATTTTCACAATGCAGTTAAGTGATAGCACATCTATAATTTCAGAAAGACTGATACCTGCCCAATAGTGCAAAGCTATTATGTAGAAATTCCAGATCTTCAAGCCTATGTGTTCCGAGTAACTTCTGTTTGGAGTCACCTCAGGCTAACGAAAAGGGGGTTATTGTTTTAAAGTTATAAAAAAGATAATTCCTAATGGCCCATAAAAGGAAGAGGCTAAAAAGCATATAATAATATATCACAAGGTCTGTATTTATATTCACCAATAATACACCCATGTATACTGACCACATGATATAATTTGTCGTATATTACATTATTTTCTTTAGGGGTCATTAACTTTGGGGTTTACAAACTTGATGATGAACTGTATTTGAAGCAATGAGATGACCAAAAGGCTCATTCACCCCACCTAGCCAAAGAGAAACTGAATATTGAGAGGTCATTTGAAAAAATCAAGAGAGGAAAATTGCATTTTGGTGGGCATGTTCAAGACTGTGTGAGTGTCACAAAAGAAAAAAGTATATCAACTATAACTGAAATTTTTAAATTACTTTTTAAAAAAGATATTTCCCTCTCTAATAGAAAATCCCCTTAGGAAAAAAAGAACCTTCACTCAGGAAATTATAAAACAATAGTGTGGACCTTAAAAATGAATCTCAAAATAATTGGTATAGACATAAATATATTGTTTTCTATCTGTATGATGGTTTTCTAAAGTTTTCCAAAGCACTGTCACATTATAAAATACAATCTTAGTAATACAATATATACTCTTGTTATAAATTGAGAAAACTAAGACTCTCATAGGTAGGTAGGTAGGAAGATGATGGATAGAAAGATAGGTACACAGACAAAAAGTGACTTGCAGTAGGACACAGTAACAGAAGTAGACTGATACACGGGTCCTCCATCAAAATAAAAATAATAAAATATCAATTTTCTAAAGTACTTTGCTATATTTTTTCTAATCACCTAACCAGAACCTTGGTAACCTTACTGACTTCGTATGAACAATTGCACATTTAATTGAAGGGCTGCTAGTAAGAATTCCATCATGCCAGGAGGCGGTATTTTATCAGAGCACAGTTGATTTGTCCTAATTTACCTAAATTGGCTCATTTAACTAAATTGCTTCACAGGTCTCCCTTGTGGATGCTTCTACATTTGTTTTTCTTCTAGATCCTGAGAAACTAATGGAGTGGTAAAGTCCAGATCTCTGTACACAGCCTTTTTCAATGGTTGTGGAAAGAAACTTATGGCAGAGTTGGCTTTCTTCACTGGTTTCCCTTTTTCAATTCTCTCATCCAGTTTGTCATCAATTTTGTGGCTGCTTCTCCGATGACATCTTTCATTCCCTCCTCTTTAGTTTACACTCTAGCCCTTTTCTGGTTATATATACCATCTGGGGCCTTCTCACATTCACCACTTTTATTTGCATATTTTCGTCCTTAATATTTACGGAAGGACTGTAGCACCCCTGGCATTGTTCTTGGCCCTTTCACATTAGCTCAATGATCCTCCCTGCAAGTTACTAATTCTGTTTACAGCTGTGGAAACAAGGTTAAGTAATTTTCTGCAAGATTCATGCAGTTAGTAAATGCAAAAACTGGAACTCAACTCCAGTCATCCCCTCCAAAATCCAAGTCTCTTTCCTCCAAAAGCTGCCTCATGATCCGAATACTATAGTTGAAGGTATCTTCTCACCGGGGTTTATTCCACTGAGGGTAGGGCCCCAAGAGTTCCGCAGTAGCAAGTGAGGTCTTCCTCACTGCACATTCAACAAATATTTATCACACTTCAAGCACTGCTCTGGGTGCAGAGCAAGTGACACCCTGCTAAACAAAGTCCCTGCCCTTGTGGAGTCGATAGTCCAGTTGGGTTGGAGGGGGCAGAAAACAAACAAAGAAACAAACAGAAATAATGTCTGGCATTGTTTTACACAGTCACAGTCCTAATCTCAGCAAAAACCAAAAAAACAATGCCTTCATAAGGAAAGACTAACGTGACCATGAATCTATTAGTAGGACCAATGGAGGACTATTTTGAAGGTGAATTCCTCCTCTGAGAAACAGATGAGAGCTAAATATTTAAGAGGTAGGAATATGATAAACTTCAGATGGTAAGAAGAAATTTGACCTGCTCTTCTGATTTTTAATAGTTCATATTCATGCTCAAGCATCCAGCTTGTTGCATCCTGTCTTCACTGTTCCTATTATAATGTTAAAGTTGTCATCATTGCCTGTTTACTGAGGATTCATCCACAGCCATCAAATAAAAACATCAAAGGGATGCTTCCTCCTCCCCACTCCTCCCTGTGAAAGACAGCAGGAGGAGCTGTCCTGTCTTTCATATAAAAGGTGTACATTCTGCAACTTTACTGACTATGTTCCCTATCCTGCACTTTACCTCCCCATGAATATTCTGTAACCATCAATCTATATTTCTCAATCCCTTCACCATTTTCACCCAAGATACTGAAAATATCAGGGAGTGCTTTGTATTATTTAAAAAAAGATAAAAAAGGTAGTCAGGTGAGTTTTATAACAGCCCCTAAGAGGTAAATAATTTTAATTTAATACAGTATAACTACTTTAGATTTGAGCTAGTCACCTAATATTTTTGTAGGTAACTTTCATGTGCTTTAAATAAAAAATAAAAGTAAAAATTAATTTCAAAAAATATATATTCTGTTATGCTTACGCATGCTCAATTGCTTTTAGCATAAGAACTCACAGTAAGCAGAAAGAAAAGAGTATAAAGTCTCAAGAAAGTTGCACAGAAAGACCCCTACACTAGCATGCTGCAGAGCTCTGAGGAGAGCGGGGGTGACAATAATGACTGCAGCTGACAAGAGTGGGAGTAAACACTTTAACAAAGTGAAAGCTACTGGCTCCAAACTCTGGCCCCCACAAGGCTGTGACCTTGGGGAACTCACAACCCTTGCAGGGGTGTCCAACCTTTTGGCACCTCTGGGCCATACTGGAAGAAGAAGAGTTGTCTTGGGCCACACATTAAATACACAAATACTAACGAAAACTGATAAGCAAATAAAAAGGTTTTAAGTAAATTTACGATTTTGCATTGGGCCCCATTCATAACCATCCTGGGCTGCCTGTGACCCATGGGCCACAGGTTGGACAGCAATGCAAACCTCCTAATCTGTGAAGTCGAAATAATAATAATGCTAATCACAGGGTTGTGAAGATCCAGTTTGTCAATGGAGGTAAAGAATTTAAGACAACGCCTTCATACTGCTGATGTTCGACAATGTTTCAACAGCACTGATATCTTTAGCAAGAAAAAATATGAATTTCAGAGAGTGGATAGGATGAGCTAGATTTACTTTGCTGAAAGGGGAAAAGCTTAAATAAACCATTATTATCTTACTTAATATAAAATATTCTAAATTTCATTTCCACTTACTGTTTTATAGTAAAATAAACCAATTTAATGATAAGGAAATAGTTAAAAGATGCTTGAGGGACTTTGAAGCTGGGTGTTGCTCCAGGTACTTTAGATACACCACTTTACGTTAAGTACCCGCAAGCCTATGGACAAGCTGTTTGTATTCCAATTTTACAGATGATGAGACAGATTCAGTGAGGGTACGAAAGTATTCAAGATAACACACGTTTTAAGTTGTTGAGTTGAAATTGAAACCAAGTCTTTCTGACCCCCTCATAGCTTACTTTTTCCACTGTATCATTCTGTCAAAGAGACTATTCCATTTTAAAAACTGTAGTTGACTTTATTCACTGTAATATAAAATATTTTAATGAAACTTTTTTGATTCTAGTAATAAAGTTGTTTCTCTAAGATCGGTAAAAACAAAACCTTCTCAAAGAAAACAATGAATCTGCTGTGAAAATAAGTTACCAATCTTCACCAAGAGACAGTTTGGACTGGAAATGCTTCGTGTCTATTCCTGGCTGTGCTCCGAAGTCAGCCCAGGTCAAAACTGCATCAGTAGAGTGGAATAATGAAGTTCATTCTTTATTCTAGATAACTCACATGAAAAGTAACATTTACCAGAATGATTTCTGGGAAAAACCAATCTGAAAAGATACGGTGTTCTTAAAACAATCTGTAAGAGGGTTACAGAGAGATAAGAAGGAACAGAGAGCTCCAGACAAGGCCTCTCTGTGAAGATTCTGGCTTCTTAACTAACTCTCTAAACATCTTCAAATCCAAACGTGGGACTATTTTATTTCTCATACAGGAAATCAAGGAGACAGAAGTAAGACACATTTTCTTAAGGAGTAAATTGTGATGTTTGTAATAAGTCTTTATATAGACAAGGCATAGGTAAAACAATGTCTTCCTAATTTGTGAAAAAATAGAAAATAAAAACGGAAGTACCTACCCAGTGCGGTGCAGTATAAATTACCAGAATTAAGAGCAAGCTACTCCCTCCAGAAGAAGCATGACATTTGGGGGTTGATATTTTCTACATAATTACATATATTCCACACTTAACATTTTTAATGCAACCTCAAGTCTCTTGGCAAAGCTTTTGCCAAGCTTCAAGCTTTCACATCCCGCACACATACATGTATATGTCATTCCCCTTTCATTCACATACACACATCCATACCATTTGCTTTTAAGATATGTAAATTGTAATTAAAGCCTTATAACCTGATGTGACCCATTCATTCAACAAATCTGTAGTGTGACAAGGTTGTAACATAGTGAGGAGTCAATATTTTATTGTAAAATAATTATTCACATTCCATGAAACTAAATAAGATGTAAAATTTCAGATGATACATCTTTATCATCAGTCATTTTTTATTAATTTTAAAAGAATTATACATCTTGTCCCCATATAATTACCTATCTTAGAATTATGAATGATTGAATAATAACAGTAACTCAAATTTGTGTGGCATTTTCAAGTTTGGAAAACATCTTTCCCATATGTATCATGATGGTCCCACAGTCTGATTCAAATCCTGCCTTTATCATTCTTTCTTATGTAGTCTCTGACGAGTTACCAAACTTCTCTGTTTATCAGTTTCTTATCTGCAAAATGGGGGTCATAATATCTGTGTTACTTGGTTATTGTGAGAATTAAATGATTTTTATACAATGCCTATCATTAGCACATACAAAAGTTTTAAAAGTTTTTGCTGCAATTATCTCATTTGTGACTCACAAATTCTGTGAACTAGACATGAGAGATATTTGTATCCATGTTATGAAGTAGGAAAATTGAGGCAGAGATATGAAGATTTCATTCTGCCTCTTTCCTCTGAATCCCATGTAGAATTCTTTTGTAGAGAGAATAATTACTCACTAATAATACATAGAGGATCAACATTCAAAGTTTCATTAATCAGTTTTGCTTACTTGCAAAATAAAGCAATGTCGGCTGTTACATTTTTTTAAAAAACATTCGCTAAGTGTTTAAAAACATTAGTTATTTATTAAGGAAATATTAAGTCTATATTCAGTCACTGGGCTTGATGTAATGGAATTTAAAAATAAGAATTTGAGCCCGGCTGGTGTAGCTCAGTGGATTGAGGGCGGGCTGGGAACCAGAGGGTCCCGGTTCGATTCCCAGTCAGGGCACATGCCTGGGTTGCGGGCCAGGTCCCCGGTGAGGGCCATGTGAGAGGCAACCATACATTGCTGTTTCTCTCCCTCTCTGTCTCCCTCCCTCCCCTCTCTCTAGAATAAATTAATAAAATCTTTAAAAAAAAATAAGAATTTGAAATTAGACCACATTTTATTAGTCAAAATGTACTTTCATACATATGAAAATTATTTTTATGTGCCAGTTGTGGTAAAAATAAAAAACTCTATACTGATAAGAGTATATGAAATGACTCAGTGGTGCACCCTGTTCACCAGGGGCAGCATTTATTGTAAAATCACTACCTCATTCTGGTTAGTTTTAAGCTTTGCTGCTCACAAAGGCAATGAGATTTCTGCAGGCTTTCCATCCCTGTGTAGTTTTGGTGGGAATCTCATGTTAGGTTTCGTGACAGTCAAGGTTTAAGTGTTGGAGGAATGAAGAACCGGGCAGACATGGACGCTAAGGTTGGATTATACCAGCTAGCTATTGTGGTTCTGAATGTATTTGTAAAATGCTCATTCAGATATCCTTCTCCAACTCAGAATTCTCTAAACTTAAAATCTGTAACAAGTCAGCCTCAAGCTGAGCTGATATTTACCTTTTTACTCTCTGAATCTGCAAAGAAAGAGTTTGCAGGGCATACGATTATATGGGAAGATAATGTTCTCCACACTCAAAATGAGAGATTTAAAATAAATTTCTGGTATTATTTTTTGGAATGCATGTGACATCTTACTTCATTTTAATAAATATACTTTTTATCTTATTTACAGGCAATATAATATGAGAAAGTAAAAGCAAAACATAAGCAACTATTCAACAAGAAAAGGGAGGGAGTAGTGGAAGAGTTCCTGTGAGTTGCATCCTCATCACGCACGGCCCCCATCCCTAATTGACTGGCAGCCCTGAAATTTAGGAGGCCTTTCCCTACCCCCAGCTCCAGGCGTGGGGTCTGACTGGCCAACGACAATCACATCATGACATCACCTGGGACTGTGCTTAGTCCAAAACCAGATTCTATACTGAAGTTGGTCCTATTGCAGAATGGGCTACATAATTCGGGGCACTCAGGGAGTCCTTCCATGCTCAGGGCCCCATGCACCACACAGCTCAGCACGCCTATGAAGCCAGCCAATGATCAGAGAAGGAGTCCTCCATCCAGGGACCTCTATGACTCTCCCCACAGGAGTATTGGAGCAGCAGTCCCAGGGTTTCCCTCTTACATTTGGTAAGAACTACAGGTGATCAGTTTCAGAGCCTGTAGGGACTCCAGTACAGTCAGAGGACTTCTGCCTTTTTATATGACTTTAGGACGTCAGAGGCAGAGATAACCAAACACACAAGCACCTGGCTTTGCCCACCCACTCAAACATTGCATAAAAGAAGTGCCTCTCCCTGGGAAGCTGGATGTATGTGCACACAGCATTTCAACTCCAGCTTGGAGAGTCACATGCTTCTCCAGGGAGACTGCCCACACTTGGAACTGGGGAGGAGTGCCCTGCGCTTGTAAGCAGCTGCTTCCCTCCCAAGTTTGGCCAAGAGAAAAATCGTGGCTGAAGGCCAGTTCCCCAACTACTGGGCTAAAATTCTTGCTGCCTCCTACAGTACCTGCTTCTAAATTACAGTGTACCTAGTAAGGCCAATCTATCTTGAGTCAGTCAGTTTGAGTCTTTAACACATAGGGAGTTTCTCAAGACAATATTAATGGCTATACTCTATCTCTACTATGGATAGATTAGAGGAATTTGATCAAATCGTAACTGAAGTCATTTGTTGAGCATTAAGAAAAGGGTTTCTTCTTTATCAAGAAGATACCGACAGAAAGTTTTAGAATACTTTTCTCTTACTTGTTACCAACTATAGTAGACAATATCAATTTACTTGTCAGATGACAAAAAAATAGGATTGTGCAACACTTGACCTTGAATGATGTCAATCCTGACACTTCCTCATTCTTGCCATGTTCATGTTAGGATGGAAATGGGAATAACTGGAATTGAGGACTCTGTGATAATAAAACTAAAAAAAGAAAAACATGGGATATTTAAACATGAAAATGAATATATACAGCATGGGGAAAGGAAATAGGTTTATAGTTGTGAGTATGCAAAAGAGGGTTTATTCTTGTATTATTATTTATTATTATATTATTTTCCACATGAACAACTCTAAACTTACTTTTGCCCCACCCTGTAGAGTTAGCATAGCAAAGAATCAAAGTCAAAGTCAGCGAGACTGCCCCAGGTTCAAGTGGAGCACACACACCACTAACTTAGAGAGATAAAGATCAGAGGGTGCAGTGGAAGGTGAAAGGCATATTCGACACAAAAACCCCAGAGTGGATGCCAAATCCGTTGTTTCTAGGGGCACTGTAATTTTTCCTTAACTGGAAAATTTTGGAATGTGCATTTTAATAATTAAATATTTAATATAGGATTTAACATATTCCTCTGTAAGGTTTTTGTTCATAACAGACAATTTCTTAAAACTATGAAGTACAGTATTTTAATTAAAAGCTAGCTAATAAAATTCCTGTGTCAGCAGTACAGAGAGTAGCCCAACTTTCAATTATGAGAGCAAGTTTAAACTCTACTACAAGAAACACTAGGGAAAAAAATGCTTTAAAAAAGATTCTGAGAAAATGTTGAGAGGATAAGAGAGGGCATGTGGGCATCCATTGTACTATTCTCTCTACTTTCATGTGTGATTAAAATTTTATGTGTGAAATACTTTCTATAAGATTCTGAAATATTGTGGACTAAATAACAGGAAAGTCAACTAATTATAAAGATCTAGAAATATTTTGTAAAATAAGACTTATTTTATGTAAGCAGCTAAACTCTCCATAAAGAAAAAAAAAATCTCAAGATTCCAGAAATGCTGCAGTGAACTGAGAACATTCAGTCCATAACATTCCACCCTCTCCCCTCAAACTCATGTCCTTATCACATGTAAAACCCATTCCTTCTATTCCAACAGCCCCAAAAGATGCTCATTCCAGCATCTACTCTAAAGTCCGAAGTCCAAAGTCTCATCTAGATACCACGTAACTCACACAGGGGTGAGATTCAAGGTTCAATTCATCCAGAAGCAAAATTCCTCTCCAGCTGTGAATCTGTGACACTAGGCAAGTTATGTGATTCCAAAATGCAGTGGTGGGATGGGCATAGAATAGACATCCCCATTCCAAAAGGGAGAAATAGGAAAGAAGGAAGTGTTCCTGCTTGGCTACTGATGGTGTTTGCTGTGTCCCCACACAGGACCTGCTTCACTGTCTCTCATGATTGGCTGTAACATGGCCACTTGGCCAGTTCTCAAACAGGCAAAGAGCTTTGATTTAAGGTCTTCGTTTCCTATGACAACCTTTCCATATTAATTTGTTTTTAAAGTGTTTTGTTGACTTCCAAGGACACATAATATGGTAAATAGTCACTGTGGCTGAACAACCATTAAGTCATCATAAATTGGTCTCCAGAAATTCCTATGCTGAGGCCTTTACCCAGTGCACATTTATAAACATATAACCCAAGCAGAAACAAACTCTCCTAGCTTGATTACCTAATGAACAATGGAAAAGTTGCCAAGTAATTCCAAAGAGGAAATCCTCCTTCTTCCTGAGGTGATAAATTCTCATCAATACCTATAAAAGATAGGTTGGCCCTCCCATAAAATTGAAAACTAAAGTCTTTGTTCAATTTATCTAAGCAATCTATAATTATCTGAGACAATTACATTATAGGCAAGTTTTTAAATCTAAGAATAAGGAAGCATAATCTTATTAAAAATGAAAATTCCAGGACACCTTTTAAATTAAAATTTACTTTTATAGCCCTGGCTGGTGTGGCTCAGTGGATTGAGCACTGGCCTGCAAACCAAAGGGTCGCTGGTTTGATTCCCAGTCAGTGCACATGCCTGGGTTGCAGGCCAGGTCCCCAGCAGGGGGTGCGCGAGAGCCCACCACACACTGATGTTTCTCTCCCTCTCTTTCTTTCTCCCTCCCTTCCCCTCTCTCTAAAAATAAATAAATAAAATCTTAAAATTTACTTTTATAGTTATAAATAAAAGTCTTTGATGTTTAGGAAAATGAAGTATTTATTATAGCATAAAAATGTTATGAATTAGCCAGCTTGTCTTTGTAGAAAAAAAAAGACTTGAAATGGATCATGTTTTCTTTCATTGTGAACCCCTCTTACAGAATTTCTCTAGTTATAAATAATGCGTTCATGTCTCCAAGTAGTTACGTGGCTACTTGGGGATGGGATTTCTATCAGACCCGTCTTTATAGTCTACATAGCCAAACCCCAGAGCTTGGCAGCCAATAAATAGCTGCTGGCGAATGACTGGTACTTCCCAGAATATTAACCTAGGCTCTCAGAAATTAAGATGTCTCATAAAGCTTTGAAGAGTATATAAGTACCATAATGAGTTTACAATAATTAGTATAATTATAAACCAGTACTATAATTCATCAAAGCAAACACCACATGCCAGTATTAGATTGATGCAAAGCAGCAAAATAGAAGAATAAAATATATCAACACTAAAAGACAAAGAATGGTTTGCATCAAGTGTGAATTGGTGCAAAGCTTTTGGCTTGGAAAACTAATTACCATACTCATTTTAACTACAAGTAAGGCAAAAAGCATATTCCCCAAAGGCCCAAGTAACAGCAAACAGATTCCTACTCATGGGTGTTTTGCTCTCAATGCAAAATTGTACAAAGACCAAAACCCTGAGACAGTTAGCAAATTGAATGATTTAGGCAAAGAATATATACAGTGCCAATTTTCTTTCAGAACCAGAGAGTAGAGTAAATTACAGATTTTTAAAAAAATTTTATCTGAGAATTTTGGCTTTTAAAACATTGTTTTTGTTCTTGCATTTGATTGGGACTGTTTTGGCAATGCTGTTATCAGCATGCTACTGTTTTTCTCTATGTGGATCAAGAGTATTTGGCTGTTCTTGAAGAAGAAACTGTGATAATGAATCTGGAGAGAAAAATTTTGAGCCACAAGCCTTTTTTGACATAACTATTTAACTCTGACTCTCATTTGCTGTATTAATGTGTTATAAGCTCCTTACCTTTGGGGGCATCTGTCACTGGTGGAATATTGCAAGATTCATTTCAGAAAGAGGGTCAAGAAGTCCTGCCCAGAAATCTTTGAGAAGAGAGGAATGGGATTGCAGCCAAAGGAGAACGACAGGCACCATTCCACTACCGCTTTCAGAAGCCTAGCTCTGCAAATGATTGTTTGCTCACTCTGGGAGAAACCCAATACATCCTAGAGACGGAGTCATCTAAAGATGGAATAGGATGAAGGAAAGGAGAGTGGGGAGGAAAAACGGCAAGACAGAGTCCATTCCTACTTTCAAATTTCCTTTATCCCCCCGCCCCCCAAGAACGCTACCGTACTAACCAGGCAAGCATGCAACAGTTATTTAAATGTTCCACTTGTTCTTGCTTAGAGGTTGGTGTTAGCCAGAGCCCATGTCTAACTCTCATAACTGTTCTCTAAATCTGAAGAATATGATTTAATATATAGGAGAGGGCAACCAAATGGACTTGACCATTGGGGTCTAACAATGGTGTCCAACAGAGTGCATAAGGGATACATCCAGGGTCATCACTGCAGCAAGTTTTGGAGTAGCACATTCTTAAGGAAACAACTTAGGCTGGCCTCAGACCTTCCCAGGTGCCAAATATATATATATTCTTTTATATATAATATTAAAAAATATATATGTATATTCTTTTCCTCTACAGTATTTATCCTTAATCACAATCCAAAGACCCCCATGGGCCCACACATAGAATTTTTGTCTGTGAAAAACTGGATGAGAGATAAATAGCATCTTTATTTCCATTCATCTCTCACTGAAATTTAGCATACTTAAATTTTCAATGTAGGCAACAAACAGAAAAACAAGTTAGAAATCATGAATATTTTCATAGCAGCATGAAGTTATTACAAACATTTCAAAATATTCTTTGTTCATTGCTGCTATAAAACTGCAGTTATTAACTATTAGATATATTTCTATATCATGTATTATGCTATAATATAAATAATAATTTATATACCTAATATTTTCATAACCAAATTATCATGAAGTTGCTTCCTTTGTGATTCTGTGTTATTTGTTTTAAGCACTGAAACATCATTCTGAGAAGACACCTATGGGCTTCACAAGTTCTTCTGTGTTTGGGGAGCTTATGCTACCACATATGCCAGCTGAGCGGGTTGGTTACCATTTTCCTCTATTTGAACTGCCACAAAGTATATGCCAGCATGTACTTAGTTCTGTAACTGAGAAGAGTGTCTACTGAGTCTGTTTCTGTTCCTTTCTTTAAAAAAAAAATTATTTATTTTAGAGACAGAGAGGAAGAGATAGTGAAACATCAATTTATTGTTCCATTTATCAAACCCTCAACCTTGACATATCAGGATGATGCTTTAACCAACAGAGTTACCTGGCCAGGGCCTTTGTTCCTTTCTTTATGGCTGACAAATGTCTGTTGAAATAACTTTGTAGGCCAAAGATGGAGCCACTCCTGTCCAGTGTGCCAAGTCAACAAACCTAAACTTAGGTGACTTTTCTGCCCCTGTAAATGCTCTGCTCAACCAGAAATGCAGCCTTTCCAGTCAGCCAGCCTCCAAATGCCAAGTACACTTATGTCCAGTCCCTTCTTACCCCAAAGAAGGTTGACTACATGGCCCCAGAAAATCAGGTATTTTCTATTTTTCTCTTTCTTGTTCTTTATCTTATAAAAGCTTTCTGCCTTCCACCTCATCTTATAATCCTAAAGGAGACTGTCCACTCCATGAAATGTTAAATAAAGCTTTTATCACCTAAATTGTCTTTAATCATTTTTTAAATAATTATTTTATTGTTGTTCAGTTACAGTTGTCTGAGTTTACCCTCCACGACTCCCCCCCAGCCCCAGCCAAACCCACCTCCCTCCCTTGCTTTCACCCCTCCTTGGTTTTGTCCATGTGTTCTTTATAGTTGTTCCTGAAAACCTCCCCCTTTTTCCTCGTTATCCCCTCCCACCTCCCCTCTGGTTACTGTCAGATTGTCCTTAATTTCAATGTCTCTGGTTATATTTTGCTTGCTTTTTTCTTTTGTTGATTAGGTTCCAGTTAAAGATGAGATCCTATGGTATTTTTCCCTCACTACCTGGCTTACTTCACTTAGCATAATGCTCTCCAGTTCCATCCATGCTGTCGCAAAGGGTAGGAGCTCCTTCTTTCACTCTGTTGTGTAGAATTCCACTGTGTAAATGTACCACAGTTTTTTGACCCATTCATTTACTGATGGGCACTTAGGTTGCTTCCAGCACTTGGCTATTATAAATTGTGATGCTATGAACACTGGGGTGCATAGGTTCTTTTGGATTGGTGTTTCAATGCTGCTAAGCTAAACTGTTTAACTGTTAAAAAATGATTAAAGAGCTTAAGCCTGACTGCTGAGATCTTTAATCATTTTTTAATAGTTAAGCAGAATAGCTTAGCAGCAATGTAATCATAAATAGGAACTCAAATATGGGTATCAAAAATCAGATAGTGCTTGTTATAAGATGGTGATCCAGGTGATTGAGAGTAGGCTTACATTAATTACTTCTTATTTTCACTGAAACAAAAGCATACATTTAAGAAATTCTTATAGAAAACTCTCGAATCCTTCAGAGTACTCCTGAGGTCCCTCAGACCCAGATAGAGAAACACTGTCCAACAATATAACAGAGGAATGGTAAGGGTACAAGTCTAAGCTGCATCGAAGCCACTCACCCGTGTACAGTCACACACATCAGCAGTGACGCCCACTCCAAACTGCATAATAATCTCCAGAAGGGAATCTACAGAGGTGGGTACATGACTCTCAGGGCAGTGGAACAGCTATTGAAAAACATCATAAAAACATTGAGGGTTCCATTCTTAAGAGGATTAGAAAATGTTAGGAAAAAGGGAGAGGAAACTTCCCTGATTTCAGATGTCTAGTTACACTGCCTCTCCCTAGGTCTGCCCTTGGAGAGTAGCCTGAAGAATAGTAACCCGGGCAAACCAATACTTGCTCTGATCCTCTTAGCTTCACATTCATGCAGAGCTCACTTTCAAGCTTGCAGAAATGCCAGGTTAAAAACAGAAAATGAGGAAGAAAGAATAACCTTAAGGTTTTATTTATTTTTTTTACTGTTGTTCAAGTACTGTTGTCTCCATTTTCCTGCCACCACTTTCTCCCACTGCACACACCCTCACTTTCCACCCTCAATCCTTGGTACATAAGCTTTCTACATTGAGTAAGTTTGGGGTATGTGTTTAGAGCATTTTGGTACAGAGTGATCAGTGTTAATAAATCACTACTATTTAGACACCTTCACGGCCATGATCCAAGTCATTTTACCTTCAGAAGAGAGACTGTAGTTCACTGCGAAAAAAACAAACGCTAAAAATTAAATATAAGGTAAATATCCATTACTGAGAGAATAGCTAAAATAAATTATCATATAATAAATACATGGAATACTGTTCAGTCATTATAACGATTTAGAGATATTTACATGAAATATTCTTGAACAAGGAAAACATTACATAGAAAAGTATATGTAATAAATGTGATCCCACTTTTTGAAAACAATGACAAAGCACCTGTACCTGTATGTTATTTTGCACGCATGTATGTGTTTATATGTTCATATGTAATGTGTAATAGTACAAGCATAGAGGAAATTACGAAATCATACACAGTAGGTTGTTAACATTGGGTTAACTGTGGGTAAGGATAGAGTAATATAATGCAAAAGGAATGAGAAGGAATAAAGCAATTTACACAAAAAAGGGGAAAAAGCTATTTAAATTAGTATATAATATAATCATATTTATGCATTAAAAAAAGAAAAAAATCAACTCCCAATGTTGGAGGAAATATAAAATATTGGAGGGTAAGATCCACCAAAGTCTGTTCTTCCATGAAAGTAGGAAAAACACTGGAAAAAATTATCAGAATCAAATCTTTCAAAACTTTGGGATTTAACTGAAAGCTTGCATTTTTCATTATTCAAGAAAATTGTCTGTATCACAGTAAAAACTATGACCTTTGTAGCACTTTAACTTGCCTTTTAGCTTCACCCTCTCCTCAGTTCTGTAATAGCCTTGAAAAACCAATGGCAACCAGGGTAACTGTGAGAACTGACAATTTAGGAGGCAATGGAGAGGGCAGAATGGGTTTGAAGTTCCGCCAAAAGCCATCCCCAGAGAACTATCACCATTCAATCTATCTGGAAGCTCCCTGGGAAGGATCCATTCTCAGAGCCGGTCTTTGTCTGACCGGATGCAGAGCTTCCTGAGTCTGTACAAACAGCTCCATCCCCAGGGTGCTTGTCGAACACAATCTGTGGCAATTGTTTAATATCACAACCGCCCAAGGCAAGAATACCCATTGGAAATAAGAGTCTGAGAAAAACCTTAAAAGGAAAAACTCAGAAATGAGTTGTCCAAAGGGTCCTTTGGAAAGCTCTGGAGTATGCCTTGGGATCTTAGAAGGGCAGGTACAATGCAAGGCTGTGCCCACATCTAAGAAAGGTATGAGAGGTCAGTCACAAAAGCCTCACATTTATTGTAGGATGCCCCTTATATGAAATGTTCAGAACAAGCATATCCATAGACACAAAAAGTAGATTAGTTTTAGACAGAGGCTTGGGAAAAGAAAAAATAGTAATAAACATGGTATTTCTTTCTTCAGTGATAAACAAATGTTCTAAAATTAGATAAGAGTGACAGTTGTACAACTCTGTGAATATGTTTTTAGAATACTTAATAGTACATATTACAAAAGTGAATTTTATGGAATGTTGACTTTCCTCCATAAAAGCATTTTTTAAGTAAATGAGAGGTACAGTATGTTTTCATCTGATATAGGAGGTTTAGGAGCTGATTACCAAAAAACAGAACACTTCAGTCTTTCAGTACCTTAACCCACTCTTGTTACTTGAATTTTTGATCAACCTCTAGGTTATTCTATTGTGTGCCATATTATTTTTAACCCCAAAGCTCTAGGTTGGCCAAAGAGTCTTTCTTGTTCCTTAAAATTCAATTTATGCTTAAATATTTATAAAAGATATAAAGAATAAAAGTGAAAATAAAAACCTAAATACAGAAAGCAACCTAGAAAAATCCTTTGCTGAAATATAGTACGAAAGCTAACTATGGACCTTTTTCCTTTCCATATTACAACTGGTTTTCAAAATGCAACTAATGAAACTCCAGAAATAACAGATGTCACATCACGCCTAGCTCACACTCACAAAGCCCAGCTCTGCTGCACAGTGTAACGTGGGGAGCTGCTCTGGTTAAAAGTTTACGAACTATGTAATACTATGCTTCGGCATGATACTAAGGACTCCCTGGAGGAAATGTCTTAAGGAAAGTCTATTTCCTGGTACCTTTTGCCAGGAGTTCTCCCCTCGGTTTTCTATCCAGGATATTTGGGCAGGACAGTATGTCTGGCTACTGTATTTTTGGACTGAAGTGGACTTAAATAGCTTTTACATATGCCTGGAATTTAAAATGACATTTTCATTAGAGAATAATTGAAAACAGAGACAAGGCAAATTCTCTGCCAGGAGTTAGTATGGATACAAGGCATTAAATGATGCTTTTAATAAAATTGGTTAAATAAATATCAAGTGCAGAAGTGTGATTAGGTATTACTAACAAAAGTGATAAATCAGATACTAAAACTCTGAAACGACTGTAGTTTATTTATTTATTCATTCAATAATTACTTTACTGATCATAGGCTACAATGCAATAAACAAAACAAACTACTCTTCTGCTCTCTCAGAGCTTAAAATTTGGACAGTAGTGCTCCTGCTACTGCCCAGAAAGAAATAAAATTAAATGAGGAAGCGTGAAGTACGTGAAAGAGCACCAGTCTAGGAGTGCCAAGATCTGAATCTCAATTCCATATCTACCGATTACTAGCCAAGTGATGTCGGATATGTCAACCTAATTTCCCTAGGACTCAATTGTTATCTTGAAAAATGGCATATACTGCCTGTGCAGGGTACCTCACCAATTAATTATAAGAACAAAAGAGAAAACATTCAAACATGCCCTGAAAACTATCAAAAGCTCTATAAGAATGGGCTAGCCATGTTACTGAAATGTATGAAAAACTATTGAATCCCTTGCAACAAAAAATTTTAGTTGATACAGACAATCTACTGAGGGTCTATGTGGTCAGACACTGGAGCTCAATGCTAAGTCAAGCACACGCACAACATGGAATGACACGGATTGAAAAGTCTCAGCCTTTCTCCATGTAATCATTCTAATGTCACCTGGATTTCCTTTACATGTCAGATTACATTCACATTCTCAAACAATGCTCCAACCATAGGAAGAAAAAATGAGTGAAACAGACTTCCATCAGACTTCCAAACTGAGCAACAAGTACCATATGTTTCTGTACTCTTCAGAGTATATGTTTGTCACCTCCACTTGAATCTTAACAAATAATGGAACTTTCAAAATCGAGACACATACACTTAGTAAAAGAAAATAACAATGGCTGTCATTGCAACCACATTAACTGGATTGAGTTTCTGCTTAAATTACTTTTGCACTTCTGATGGAAAAATATTGTCCTTAAGAATAATGAGCTGCTGAAGGCATGACCAAAATATTAAAAACTTCAAAATTAAACTCAGGAAGAAAATAAATTTTACTTGGCATAATTTGGGTTTGCAGTCTTACTGTCAGATAATGAACACAAACCCATATGAATCACTGGTGAACACCAAGCCTAAGACACAACTAACACCTCTTGGTGGTGTGTGAAACAACCGAATCCAAACCATGTGTCTCTTGGGGCTAGAGAAACAGAATAATCCTCTGCTTTCCTTCAGACACTGCCAAGCATGTCCTGTGATAGCGGAGGGTCAGCTTCATCCTTCCCTTCCTGTCTCAGAATGAAAATAAATACTCTGTCCTAGACCTCAGATTTGATTTCCCTTTGTGGGTTTTCATGAAGAGGGAGGGGCAAACAAGAAAATGATCGTGGCCTTGGCTGGTGTGGCTCAGTGGATTGAGCACCAGCCTGTGAACCAGAAGGTCCCAGGTTAGAGTCCCAGCCAGGGCACAGGCCTGGGTTGCAGGCCAGGTCCCCACTTGGGGGCATGAGAGAGGCAACCACACATTGATGGTTCTCTCCCTCTCTTTCTCCTTCCTTTCTCCTCTCTCTAAAAAATAAATAAATAAAATAAAATGTAAGAAAATGATCATAGATGGTTGGGCTTGGTATAATTGTCAATCACATAACTTCGTTTTAGGAAGTAGAAAAGAAGAATCAAGACAATGTCAGAGAAATTTCTGACTATGCTTTATCAGTTCCGATTATGTTTTACCAGTGCTAACTCAGAGCTGAAGCTCTTTGGTATTTTCCACAGAAATCCACTCCCATCAGTGCCTCTGGAAAGTTAGTAACTTTACTAAGAACTCTGAGGGGTATTAGGGAATAGAGTCACATTCTAGAGCATATTGTCTACCACCATCTAACTGACCCAGTCTCCACACTTTCTGTCTTCTCTCTCTTCCAGCTCTTTTATGGGAATAAATGACAAAGCTCTCCACGTGTCCTTGAGCAGAAGTTTCACACATGCCATTTTCCTCAAGGTGTGAGGACTTGTCAGTCACCAACACATACAATAAATTGCACAGCCAATAAAAGAGGGAGGAGAGTGAAGAAAGGGAATAAGAACACATGGACAAGTCAAAAGCAAACGCGGGGACAGCTCCTGTTAAATCACTTGGCATTCTATTACAGAACCGGGATCCCTTCTACAAGGCACCGATGACAAAATAAGTAACTTAATTTACCTATTAATATAACCATCTCAAAATAAGTAACTTAAAACTTCAAAACAGAAATAAACTTTTATAGGTAAACCACCACAAACTCAGTACCATGACACTGGGGCAAACAGCAAACATTTCTCTGTCTCAGAAATGTTGAAGAACACTGACATATCTTCACGACGTACTCAGGTTCCCATCTGCATGGCGGAGCTGAGGGCACTTCGTTTTTAGGAATGCGGCACTCTGCTAGGCACGCAGAAGTGAGTGGAGCTTTGCCTGTATGACCAGTAAATGTCTGTGAATTTAGAGCATCTGTTGCCACACGTAAAAATCCACCTGTGGGTTCCACAGACAGTAAAGGGCATGTACATTCAGCACCTGCAGACTTACTTGTGTTCCTGTGACCTTGGTTCCCTGGGAGAGAAGCATCTGTGGTCCAGGCTGGAATGTGTTGGTTGGGATGTGTAATAGATGTCACAGGGCTCTCGTGATAAATTGTATTTGCAGAAATAACATCAGGCACTTGAACTTCACCATCAGTGGCCATAGGTTCACTCCCATTTGATTTAAAATAGGCTTTTGGTAATGTTCCTGAAAGACAAAATACACATATATATATTTTTAAACTTCCTAGAAGTATTCATTTTTAAAAAAACATATTAAGAAAACTCTAGAGCTACTTTCCCAAGCCTCATTCTATCCAGGCAAACACAAAGATGATGGGTAGCACAACTAATCAGTAGAGTTTCTCTTCTACATAAATCACACAACCCTGTGAATAAACTACCGCCTTCTCATCAAGGTTTTCGGTGTCTAAAGAATGTAGGCCTATTCCACCTCCCCTGAGACTCACCACACTTAAAAAATGGGGTGAATCTCACAGTGTTTCCTTCCTGCTTTCTTTTTCTCAATTTCACCCATCATTTTATGCGACTCAGCACCCAGGACACACACTCTCCACATCTCTGCCACCAAAGGACACAATCATGCCTCCTTAGCTTCATCCTCGTGTTTCTTCACATTCTGCAATAAATTTCAGTGAACTATGCATAACACAAAAATAAAAATAATAGGTCCATATATTTACCAATACTTACATCATAGAAAAAATATATTTCAAAAAGTGAAACTTTAATCTCAACAAAAAGAGAAGAAGCTAAATTTTCTTCATTTTAACCAGAAGGTATAAAATATAGTTACAAGAAATAAGAAATAGTCACTGAACTAAGCTGATCAACCAGGCACTTTCTCAAGGTATTCATTCACGGGCACACGGAGGAGTCAAACCTGACTATTGGGAAAAACTTAGCTTTGACTTTAGGCAGAAACTTTTGAAACTTTTGAAAAAGATAATGTATTTTTAACTCAGTCAAAACAGACAACAGACTGTTTCCAGAATATAGCACTATAGTTGAGCTACTAAAATAAATGAATGTAATATTGATCCATTATAGAAATACCCAAGGGAGATTTTTTTCTAAAAACATTTACAGTGAATGCTCTAATTGGTTCTCACTTTTCCAAACAGTCCATGGACTATTAAAAATAAAAGGAAATATAAATAAAATGTTTAATATCAGTCTATGGAAAAAATTTCTCTACATGTGCTTGACACTTGGAAAACATTAACTACAAATCAAAATAGAAAAGCAGCTGTTTTCTAGCTAACGAAGGTCAATAGTTTCATCTGCCAAAGGATTCTAAATAAAACATTGGAGCATAAAAGCTAAGTCGTGCAGGTAGATCACTCTCCAAACTGTGTGATTATGAGTAAATATCAAATGCCACGGGTGAAACGAGAGACTTCATCTAATTACTTTTAAAAATGAGTTAGAGTTTATTCTGGACCAAAATAAATATGAGATAGACTAGCTTACTATATAACATGCATTTTCTTCATATAAAAATGTTTGTGAATAAATTAGATATAATGTTATTTTCATCCATTTGTTACTTGCTCTCTTCTTTACTTGTGTTGTCAGAAAAGGGATTTTTTTACAGAACATGTTCCCACCACTGCAGCTGTGATGAATACACAAGGCCCGTAAAGTTGGTATACTTATCATTACCTATGAGTCAGCACTGGGCTCTGTCAACATACTTTCAGCAAATGCGAATTCCTCGTAGTTATGTCCCTGAGTAATTCACTTAAAAAGAGATCCTTATTGTATAAAAAAATATCACAGTCATTCTTAACATTTTGTTTGTAGCGATTAGCCTTATTAACAATCTTTCATTTATCTTTTTTACCTAACCACAGTGGTGAGTGGTAATAATACATGGTTACTCTTAGAAGTCCTTTGAAACATCAACTTGTTTAGGTAGCACTGACTCATATAACTTTCTAAACATAAATAAATAAAGGCAGTTTTCTTACTCATAAAATCTACGAATAAAGCAGCTTGGCAGAAGAGAAAGATAATATACAATATATAATACTTGTTATAGCTAATGTTCTTAACGAGTATTTTTGAGAGAGAGGGGAGTAAGCGAGACAGGCAGAGACAGAGAACAAGCTATTTGTAAAAGCCTGAACTCACTAGACAATTTTTTTCAAGCATCTCTGGAAACTGACCAACTCTCAACTCACAGTTAGTCGTCTCTTACGCATTTTTTAAAGAGCACCAAAATCAGAACTCAGTAAGACTACATACTCTCAAGCTATACCATGATGAGCTATAAAAATACTGAGTTATTAGCCCAAAGGACAGTGTCCATTCTTCCACATTCCTATTTTTATAGAGCTGTGGCTAAAAGTACAGGTTCTACAGCCTGACCCCTGGGCTTAAATTCCTTCGCTAGCACTTAGTATCCCGAAACTTTGTGCAAACTCTCAACTGCCATAAAATAAGAAAAATAAAAGTACCCCCTTTCATGCGGCTGCTCATTAAAGTCAAATTGGTCGATGTAGAAACATTTGAAATAGCTCCCGGCACACAGTAAGTTCTCAATAACTATTAGTCATTGCTATACAATGACAGTAATGAAAGTAAAGTTGTCTCCCTCAGGGCTACTGAAGTACGTTTAAATAAATACCGATTTCATTTTACTGACAAAGCAAAATGGCTAGAAAGTTTTCAAAAGTGAATCACTTAACCTGCTTTGGAAGTGAGATCATGGTGGCTCCTTCCTGCTAACTTAGGAATACAACGCCACATGATATCAAGGTTGTATGGCTCAGAAGTGTTTCAGCTCTACTTCACAGAGTTGAAGAAACCGTCTACAACTCCAGGAGCAATAGCCACGCTGCACTGATCACGTCGACAAGCAGGCGGAGCGCTGGGACTGGCAGCACGATGCTGCCCAGAGGTGTGCACATCCTAAGTCCCAGAACCTGAGAGTGTGTTACCTCACACACCTTGCCTGGCAAAAGAGATGCTGCAGATGGAATTGAAGGGATTTGAGATAGAAACTTACCCTGGATTATGTATTCAAGTCCAGGGTGCTTACAAGCAGAAGAGGGAAGTGAGAGAGTGTGTGCCAGAGCCATTTAGTGTGAGGTTCAATGGGCCATAGCTCGTTTTCAAATTAGGAAGGAGCCACAAGCCAAGGCATGCAGGAAGCCTCTAGAACTGGAAAAAATAGGGAACAGAGTGTCTCCTAGAGCCCCCAGAAGGAACACAATACAACCAACATGTTAATTTTGGCCCAGTGAGACCTATTTTGGACTTCTGACTTCCATAATTCTAAGGTAATATATTTGTGCTGTTTTCAGCTACCAAGTTTGTGATAATTTGTTACAGCAGCAACAGGAAGCAAACACCTTGCTAAGTATCCTCTATAAGCTTCTACTGAGTTAGCTTTCCAAGAATCCTGTGCAATGGATGCCATAATCAACTCTTCTTCACAGAGTTTCAGAGAGAAGGAAACTGAAACTTGTAAGAGTCTTTCAGCTTACCCAAGAATTGAGTTCAGGCACGATACATACACAGGCACGTACACCCATAGACACTTCTCACTTTGGACAAGGTACACAGGTTAAAAAAATCAACGATTAGCCATGACTGGTGTCGCTCAGTTCGTTGGGCGTTGTCCCACAAAGCGAAAGGTTGCCAGTTCAGTTCTCAGTCAGGGCACATGCCTGGGTTGTGGGCCAGTCCCTGGCTGAGGTGCTTGCCGGAGGCAACTGATTCATGTTTCTCTCTCACGTTGTTTTCTCTCCCTCTCTTCCTCCCTCCCTTCCCTTCTCTCTAAAAACATAAATAAATAAAATATTTTTACAATATCCACCACCACATGCGTGTAAACAAATTTATCTTCTGTGGGTGTGAAATTAATTCTTATCTTTATATCTCTAGCCATGCGTTAACACATTTACTTTGCATTTTCTATGTGCCAGGAACTTTGTATTTACTCCCTGCTGAGAACACAAAATCTAGTGAGAAGTGCTTATCATCAGATGTTTGCAGATTAATTGAGGGAGACAGCCATGTAGTCTAAAAATACAAACCATGCTACAAGTGCTTTGAGATTGATATGCATAGGACACTGTGGTGACAAAAAAAAAATAGAGAAGTAGCTGTCATTCCATTTGGAAAAGTCAGGAAAGTTTTCTCAGAGGAGAAGGATCCTTGATATGAATCTTAAAACACGATTAGAGATTTTCTAAGTTTGAGCAAAGGATTTGTTGGGAAGAGAGAAGTGAGGTGTGGTAATAAGGGAATGGAGAACTTTCTAGATAGAGAAAAGTAGAAAAGATGTGCAAAAATGTAGCAGCTAGTAACTAAGCACAGCTAGCACACAGGGGACCGGCAGGAGAACAGGCAGAGAGAGTGGAAGCCAGGCTAAAGAGAGCAGTTCTTATTAAAGTTTTGGAATTGATCTTGTTGTAACGGCGAACTTTCAAAGGATCTCAAGTAGGGGGGAACGTTCGAAGAATCACTCTCAAGTCTGGAGAATCATCAGAAGGCTACTACAATAGTCCAAGTGAGAGAAGAGTAAGGCCTGACCCAAGGCAAAAGCAGTGAGGATAGGGGAACAATTGGGAGAAAGCTTTCTGAGACAAAATTGTGAGAACCTGAGGAAGGAGTCAGCGGTCCCTTCAAAGTTTCAGGTTTGAATTACTGGGTAAATGAAGGTACCCCCCAAATAAGATAGAGGTGGTAGTCATTAGTGTTCTTCATCAAATATGTTCAATTCTCTCCCGTTCTACTAGGACACATGCTTGGGTCACATTCTCTGGCCTCATTCTCTCTTCTCCTGACATCTTTGATGTTGGTCAAAGGGTACAAACTTCCAGTTACAAGCTGAGCAAGTTTTGGGATCTAATGTCCAGCATGTTGATTATAGTTAAAATAATAATAGTACACTTTTAAAAAAGGAAGACCCTCCAGTGCTCTTTCTCTCTCTCTGGCACAACAACCACAAAGGTTCATCATCAATTCACTCCCTGGATGGCCTCAGTGAGCAAGGCACGTCCTCTCCCACCCCCCACCATCCTGCAAAGGGCATGTGGCATGAGTGCAAAATTGACCTTTGTTGTATTCAAGTCACTAGGATTTGAGGATTATTTTTTGTTACATAGTGTAGCATAGCCTATCCTGACTGATATGACAGATAATGGAGAACGAAAAATAGAATTTGTAGGAGCTTAGTGTTTTTACTGCTATAGATACATTGAGTAGAAAATGCCTGTGAAACATTCCAGGGGAAAAATCTAAATCGGGCGCAATCCAAACATTTTCTCCCGAAGGCCTCACCGGACTCCCCCACAAATGTGTGTCTTCTTTGTGTTCCCACAGACACACTGATTATATCACACAAGCGGAACTGTCTGTTTTCTTGTCTGTCTCCTCGAAGGTTGAAGGTTTATCATGCATGTCTGCATCTCAAGCACCCAGCAGGGTGCTGGGCCCCAGGATAGGCCTCAATAATACTTGTTGACTATGAATGATGAAGGAAGTCGGGGGGGTGAATGACGTCGCCAAGAGAGGCAGGGGTGTAAGGTGAGAAGGGCACTTTGGACAGGCACCTTAATATTTAATGGGTGAGTAGAGAAATATGAGCTTAAGGAGATGGAGAAAGAACAGACAGATAAAAGCAAGATCAGAAGTGATCATTTGCAGGCAAAGCAGAAGAGCATTTCAAGAAAAAAATCCCCCCAAAACAGTAAAGACTGAGCAAGACCATATCTGCATGTCACACCTGAATGGAAGAAAGTATTGCTGGCAGCAGCTAACAGTGAGCATGCTCATTCTGAACTGATGCAAACAAACATGAGAGAAAGCATAAGGGTCTTCATTTTAAAGTCCTGTGCAACACTTACTGGTTTTGGATGCTGCACGTTGGATAAAAAGACATTGGTGGCTTTGGTAAGGCCAGATTTACCAGTATGAAAAGAAGGGGGAGATCAGATTGCAGTGCGTTGTCCGAATGAAAGTGTAGAAGTCACCTGGGGATCTTGTGAGAATGCCAGTTCAGCAGGTGCAGGATGGGGCCCATGATTCCCGATTCTGCACTTCACACAGACCCCCAAGTGGTGCTGGTGTGGCTGGTCCATGGACCACCCTTTGAATACAAAGTCTTCCACTACCATTTCAAAAAGCTATAGACGTTAGGTATAACCTCAGGCCTGAGTAGCTAAAGAAAAATTACCCTCAAGTTTGAGAAGCCTGTGTTGTTAAGCCTGCACCAGAAGGGCTAGGGTTATTGAAGGAATTGGGAGATTTAAATAAGAAATGTGGGGCCCAGCCATAAAGTGTCATAAAATTTGTGTAAGGAAATCAGGATGTGAGAGATTTTCCATTTTAAAACAATATTCAAAACATAGCATTATAAGTTAAGATTCTTATAATTCCAAATTCTTGTAAAAGCCACAAGCTGCTAAGATATTCACTAAGATAACTATCTTTTAGTTCAATGACCTCCAGCCCATCTAGCATTTTTGAAGAAGAAAGTCACTTTTGAAGAGCACAATTTCTCCTGAGTTCAAAAAAATGGACTATTTACCATGTTTCCTATATTCTTCACCACTAGAATTTTTCTTTCTTCTTTATTGCATGACAAAAATGAAAAATTAACAGGCCACACATAGACTTTTCATAAGAAAACAAGGATGGTCACCTTAGGCGATTCTTCATAAGTTTATGAAGAAATAAACTTTCTTTCTAAAACAAAGAAAATGTATTTTCGATGTGGATGAGTGGAAGAGCCTTTGAAACTAAGTCATCAGCAGCCTGGAGGGAAGAAGTTTGGCGCATTCTAATGAGATTTATTGGGCCGTTCACTGTAGTGAAATTAAATTGAGATGAACAATGGTTTGCAAAAGTCCATGCAGACCATCCCCCAAGCACCACATTTGCAGGGCTCTTGTAATAACCCCCCATTTTTCTCCCTGCCACACACTGTACTCACTTCCACCCTTCTCTACACAGCTGCCAAAGGCACCTTTTCTTTTAACTTTAATTTTTCAATCAGCTTCCTTTCAGTATTACTTTGTATTGGTTCCAGGTGTACAGTATAGCGGTTAGACAATCATATACTTCGTATTCTGCCTAATGTTTCCAGCACCCATTTCACACCACACACAGTTCTTGCAATATTATTGATTACATACCCTACGCTGTACTTTACATCCTGGGACTATTTTGTAACTACCAATTTGCACTTCTCAATCCCTTCATCTCTTTGGGGAGGGAGGTCAGGGGATTGGAACAAAGGCACCTTTTAAAAGCCCAGCCACATCAATCATGTCACTCCCTTACTCCAGCCTCCTCAGGATGGATTAACATTTAAAGGGCGCTCCCTCAGGGAAGGCTTCCTCACCTCAAATCGGGTTCAGTCCCCTGTCATAAACTCCCCTGGTAATTCTCTCTTCCCACATAGGAGTCGCCGCTGTTGTAATTAATTGACTGTGTGACTTGTGTTTAATGCCTTCCTCCGTCACAGCACCGTGGACTGTCTGAGTCGGCGCTCTTCCAGCCGTGCCCGATGCCCAGAGCACACGGCCTCACACGTACCAGGCACGCGGCAAATGTGTGTTAAAGGAAGGAAGAGTACCGGTTATATTTGCTCTTGTGCTTGTTGTACACATGCTTCTCAACGTATCAAAGCAATTTCACTTTCAATGTTGCTAATGTAACATTATATAATATATACAAATATTACTATAATTGAGGATAAGCATCAGTTCAATGCCTGATAAAGTGCTCCGAGGCAAAGCTGACTCCTCTAGTCATGTGATGGCCGTACGACCGCTGCCGGTTTAGTTCTTAGATGTGAATTAGGCTCTGAGAGTAACTCCCAGGTCTCAGCATAAAAGTCACGTGAAACTTGTCATCACACGGCAAATCCAATTGTCAGTCAACTTCACTCCTTTCTAGCTACTTCACTGGCAATTCGCATACACTGTGGCGATGGCCTGGTTTCTGGGGTTATGGGGTTGCAGATTATAGGGTTACTGGGACAGTGGGTCATAGTAAAAAGGTTGTAATTCTTACGGATAGAGTGAAAATAAGAGGAACACATTTTAGTCCATTTTAAGGAAAACAGAACTATTTATTAAAATAATTATTTGGCTTAATAATAATATTTATAAGCAAAAACTAATTCTTTACCTTCATCAGAAATTTTGTCATTTATAAAACCATTGACAAATATTACTTCATTTGATTTCCATAACACTTCTGTGAAACAAATAAGAATTCTAATCCCCATGTCACGGAGAGGTAAGGTGTGCTACCCAGAAGTCACATCACCAGTAACCGGGAGTGAGCCACGGAACCCGGGCCTCCTTGTGCCAAGGCGCAAGTTCTTTCTTCGACACCATGTGGCCTCAGTATTAGGCTGTAACTTAAGAAATAAAAACTTAGGTATAATATTGTAGCTTTGTCACCCTTTAATGTACCTTTCAATTTCTTCCAAAAACTTGAATCCTTATTTTGGAATCCAAGTTTTTGAAATCATATAGACAGCTCAGACTCTCTGCTGATTTTAGAAATACAACACGAAACTAAACATCTGTAGGTGCAGCTCAGTTTAGGGGTTGAGGTGAGAAAAATGTACTCTCTTCTACAGCCTATTGCTGAGATAATCACTCATAAAGTCCAACTCTTTTATATTCAGAAATCTTTTTACCACCTTGACTTTACACATGATAGAAGCCCAAATGGACAAAATTAAAGACACGTAGTACATCTGCGTTTGATAGCATAGAGCTTTCATTATCTTTTCCTAATCAATAATCCTCTACTATTTTTTGACTTTTGAAACCAGAACTCCCTCTATACACAATTAACATTCCAGCTCCCCTTAGCAACCATTATGGACCCAGAAATAGGTGCAAAACTTTGAAAGAGCAGGGAGTTATAAACTCAAACCAAACAGAACATTTTAAAAAGTAAGCAGAATTTAATGAGGTTTTTTAAACAAAGATATAAAGTGATTCTATTGCTCATTACAACAACAAACCTACCAGTTACAAAATAGGAACTGTTTATTTGGGCAGATACTACTTCAACATGTCTATATCAAACCAGCTGCTGCAGAAGTACAAAAAGAGACTTTTGAAGAAGATGTCTGGAAAACTTCCACTTTTTAAAGGGTGCCTACATATAAGCCAAAATAGCACTTAAAAACCGTTACAGATTTTAACTTCTTCCCATCAAGACAGCAAGTAGGAAACATGGTACCAGTGTACTCCCACGACCACATCAAAATTACAACTAACCTGAAACTAATATATTAGTACATCAACTGTAAATGAAAAAAAAATTTTTTTTTGCCCTGGCTGGTGTAGCTCAGTGGATTGAGCGCGGGCTGGGAACCAAAGGGTCCCAGTTAGATTCCCAGTCGGGGCACGTGCCTGGGTTGCAGGCCAGGTCCCTAGTGAGGGCCATGTGAGAGGCAACCACGCATTGCTGTTTCTCTTCCTCTCTTTCTGCCTTCCTTCCCCTCTCTCTAAAAATAAATAAATAAAATCTTTAAAAAAAAAAGAAAAAACTTTTTTAAGATTAATAGCTACAATTTATGCACCTCCTAGTCCCATACATAAGTGGAAAAAACTCTACTACCAGGTATAAACCCAAGACAAATGGAAACACGTCCACACAACTTGTACATGAATGTTCACGGCAATGTGACTCAGAATAGCCAACAGATGGAAACTACTCAAATACGTCCATCAATTGACTAACAGACAAACAAACTGTGGTGTATCCACACAATGAAATATTATTTGGTCATGACATGGAATGAAGTACTAACCCATTCTGCAACATGGATGAGCCTTGAAAATGTTATGCCAAGTGAGAGAAGACAGTCACAGAAACCATACGCGGTCATATGACATGTCCACAACAGAGAAATTCATAGAATTCCAGAAAGTAGATTAGTGGCTGCTTAGTACAGGGCAGAAGGGAAGGGTGGGGGACGAGAGCTAACGGCCATAGATTTCCGTGATAACGAAAGTATTCCCAAACTGACTTCAGTGATGCACTTGTCTGTGAACACACTGATAGTTACCGAATGGTATATGGATTACATTGCAACAAAGCAGTAAAAAATATTAAAAATTTAATAAATAATTAACAAGTCACTTAAAGCACTGCTTCAATAACATCCCTCAGGGGTCTCTAAGCACTGAGATACCTGAAAGTGTGTTTTAAACTTATATTCAACCCTAAGAATGAAAGAAAACAGTCTTCAATGTGTGTGAGCCATGGAGCCCAGGAATACGCGAATGAAGTTTTCTCAAATGACGGTGGTATGACTGAGGGAGCTTCTACCAGACAGACCTTCCCAGAGGTAACAACTATAAACTCTGGACAAAACGCGAAAAAGGAGCTACCAGGGTGGAAGCAAAAGCAGGCCAACTGTGGAGAGGGGTTGGGTCTCGGTAGAAGAGAGTGGCAGAAGTGAGTCTCAGGGCTTTTTCCCGCCCTTTTCTAAAAGCAGGACACGGAAGCCCGGCTGGTGTAGCTCAGTGGATTGAGCGCGGGCTGGGAACCAGAGGGTCCCGGTTCGATTCCCAGTCGGGGCACATGCCTGGGTTGCATGCCAGGTCCCCAGTGAGGGCCATGTGAGAGGCAACCATACATTGCTGTTTCTCTCCCTCTCTGTCTCCCTCCCTTCCCCTCTCTCTAAAAAAAAAAAATAAATAAATAAAAATCTTTAAAAAAAATAAAATAAAATAAAAGCAGGACACGGAAGGCATCACATAGGCGGGGCAGCTACAGCCCCAGCGGAAAACCTGCAGCCCTCCTGGGCGGACACCTTTCTTCCATCCCCCTCTGCCTTTCGCCCTCTCACCTCTGATGTGTCTCTCCTCCCTTGCCTTCTGTGAAACCTAGCGTTCCTGGTTCCTTTCTTTCCCTTCTGACCTTTCTCCTGTACCTCTCACTCCCTCCTACTTCTTTGTCTTCCCCTAAATACTAGCCTTTTGACTGCCCCCAAAGCACTTCATATATATCTCTGTCATCAACATGCGGTGCCTTGTGCAACAATCATTTCTTCCTCTCAATGGTGAGCTCCTGAGAAAAAGGACTAATTGAAACATCCTTGAGTGTTCAGGGATCTTCAAAGTTGCTGCTACCTGGTAATCACTCCTTAAATGTTTTTTAATTAATACATGAATTAATATTAATAATAATAGGAGAGTGATTATAGTGTTTAAAACTGCAGATTTGCTTAAGATAGTCAACAAATAACTTATTGAGTTGATATTTCAGGTTAAATAAGTACTGAGTAAAATCACTCTAATGAATCGTGTTACTTTTAATATTGACTTCATTTTCCCTTAATAATGACAGCGCTCACCAACAAAGAAAAGCAGGATCACAAGCAGGACGATGAGGGCACAGATACAGGGAATCAGGACCAGCAACAGGAAACGGAGAATGTTAGCCGTCGTCAGCTGCAAAGAGCAGCCATCACCCATGTGATCCTCATCAGTTCCCAAGACCTAAAGGGAAGAGAAATATGAAACATGGTTTTAATATCACAAAGCAACCCGATACATGGCATGAAACTGCAGAGTACAGCCATCCATTCAAAGCAGCAGCATCCCTGAGAGATTTTACCGTGACTACTTTAGGACACGAAACCAGGTTTAGCCACCGAATCGCACTAATAAATGAACAAATAATGGTACAACTGCATTCAGGGCAGTGCAAATCACCTATTTCTGAAATGTTTTTTAGAAGTGCATGAACTTGAAATGATATTCCAACTTGATTTTTTTAAACGTATTTGCCGATTTGGTATTATTCCAAAAGGCCATAAATAATTATGGCAAGCACTCACCTTGGCCCAGAGCTACAAGCAAAGACTGCCTAGCACAGTGATAATATATTGGTGAGTAGATGTAGACAAGACACTATCCAGGCTTCATTGCTGTTCATCTTCTTAGTCCTAGCCCAAATCTGCATGAATCTGGATAAAATAAGTGCTCAACCATTAATAATTTGGCAAGTTTTAATATTACTGACCATGTATTTAGTGACAAGTTGGACAATAAAAAAGAGCCTGTCCTGCTGGCCAGTTACACACCGACGATCCCTCGGGGCCTCCCGTGCCTGTCTGCACTGCCCCCGCAGCCCATCCATTTGGGGGAGGCTGATGAGGTGCAATACTGATGGTTCAGATAAAGTTCTCGTCTTCAAACACTTTGCATTTTGCTTAGTTCAATCTCTTGCCAGAAACGATGTCTGGAAATTCATTCATTGCAAATGGCCAGCTTCATGCAGTGACTTTTTCAACAGGAGTCGGAGATGCAACTGAAAGTGACTCAAATCCCTCATGACGAGTGACCCTTCAGGTCGCCTTAGTGAGGCGTTTCTCGTGGTTCTCTCTTGGACTTCTGAATCCCCTCACACATGACCCCCAACCCCCCAACAGTTTCAGGGCTTGACCTACAACCTCTATGTAACTGTCTCCTGAATCTCCTTTCAGGTCATATCATAAAATTCCAGTGCCTAGAGTTTAACAGCACCTCTCCCTCTCTCCTGTAACACTGCCATCACCTTTGCACTATGCTCACTCAGGTCTCTTCTGGTTATTTTACTTTATTTTATTTTTCCCATCCTTAAGCTGATATCCCACTTTAGCCACTGCCCTACCTCTCTTCTTCTTTCTTATCTAAAATGTTCTAAGAACTCATATTTATTGTCTGAATTTCCTCACTTACTGTTTGCTCACACGGTCACTACGGTTTGGCACTCACGTCTGTCATTGCGCCAAAACAGCCTTTGCTATGGTTTACCAACGACCTGCACGTTGCTATATCCAAATGACATTTTTCAGACATCATTGTAATGACATCTCAGTATCATTTGAGAGACGAAATTTTCAGCTAGCCACTCCCACCTCCTTCAAGCACTTTCTTCCTCTCACTCCTCTTTCTCCTACTTCTCCAGTCATCCCTTCTCTTTCTGTAAGCTCTTGTCTCACATTCACTCTCTCGCCTAATGTCACCCACACGAATGCATCCATTGTTGGCCCTACACATGTGACTTACATCTTCAAATAGCAAACACAGACCTTTGCTTTGAGCTCCAGACCTTTGTGTCCAACTGGCCATTTCACATCTCAGTGGGTTTTGCAAAAACACCTCAAACCCAGCATGTCTGAAGCCAAATAAATAATCTTCATTTCCATATCTGGTATTTTTCCAGGGTTCTGTGTCTCTGGAAAAGGTAACTGAGCACTTATCTTGTGTCAGGCATTGTTTGGGCACCTCAGATACATCATTGTTTAAAGCAAAAGGCTCGAGGCTCGTGTCCCCGCATGCTGGTAGAAATGGCCATCGTGTCTCCCCAGAAGTCCTGCAGATGCCTCCTCTTGTCCTGTTTACCTATATATCCATTCTTGCGCTCCCTAGTTGTTCTCCTTGCTATTGCCAGCATGAGAAAGAGACTGTGAATCACTGGGTGATGAGAAAAGTCAACCTGAGAAATGATCCCCAAACTGAACTGATTCAGGAGATTCAGAGCCTGGAAGCAGGCATCATCATGAGAACCGTATGTCTAGTGGATGGGCAGAGGTGAGGTGAGGGGCAGAAGCCCCTAACGGGGCTTCAAGTCCCTTTATTTAAGACTTAAGGTCAAGGAGGCCATAGTTGATATTTTAGGTACGTTAGTCTTTACCCTGGTCTACCTTTTCATAGCGTTTGACTTTATCAACACAGGGTACCTTCTTAGGGAAACTTCCACAGCTGCAATGGCAAAAGCTGCTTAAGACAAGGGGATCCCTGTCCATCCATCCTTCAGATGGAAGAATGTCTCCTGGGGTCAAGGCCAAGACCTAACAAAAAGCCGATGAACCAGAAGTATTTTACAGTAGGTTCACCCTCCCACACATAATGAATTCCATTTTAAATGCAGAGAGGGGGTCAGCAAACCGTAGACTTACGGGCCAGACCCCCCCACTGCCCGTTTTTACATACAGTGTTTTACTGGCAGAGAGCCACGTCCATCTGTTCGTATATTGTCACAGCCGCTTTCCTGCTGCCACACTGCGCAGCTGCAGCAAAGCCGTGTGGCCCAGAAGGATTGAAATATTTACAATCTGGCCCTTACAGAAAAGTTTGCTCACCTGTGACAGAGCATCAGTGTGTATCTACATAGACGGGTATTTTAAAGTATACAAATGTAATATAAATGTAAGGTGATAACCAAACTAAAATGTAAATTCTTTAAGAAAATCAGACTTTTGTCTCTTCTTCACTAGGGTCCATGCTGAAACCTGCTATAAATATATAGGTGGCAACTGGCAGACAAAGCTGCCTATTTTTTGCTGTAAAACGTGGTTACATCACAAAGGTTTAAACATAAAAATAATCTTTAACATAGAAAAAATTGTATTAAGACTATATGTGTTATATTAGTAGAAAAAAGGGGAACGCAAGTTTCAGATATATTCAAACTGAAATATCCCTGCACCATGAACGTGAACCCTAATAACTAACAAATACTCATGAGATTATAAAGCTGGAAAGTGCAAGTTTATTCCTGCTTCTGTAAATACATAATCATAGCATAAATAATACTAACACAGCTGTATCTCTCTATATGTATGTAAATAAAACCCTTTTTTTCATGAGGGTATGCCCAGTATCTAGAACAGCACCTGAACACAGTAATAGACTAATATCTGCTGAATAAATGAATGAAGTCAGCTGAACAAAAATTGCTCTGTGCATAATACGTGAATCCCTGCTCCTTTTTTTCAATGACATATGCCTTATAAAGACTATTCATGAAACATCCAGAACCACCTGGAGGAGAAAATGTATTTGGTAAAAAAATAATAATAATAAAAATCTTTCCCTTTCAGGAAAATATGCTAAAATTAATAAAATTAGTTTTTACCAGGAGTTCAATTCCATATTCACATTTCCCATTATAAGCTTTGAAGTCAGTTAGGAAATTTGGTGTTTCAAAAAAGTACATTGTGGATTTTATTAGACAAAATTTTTAAAATACCACCTATGTGAGCAGGAAGATAAGTGGCCTTGTAACCCCACCAACCCCTAAATCAGAGACCCCCAGACATTCTCAGTTCACAGCACCATCAGTACCCAGGGAATTATCTCTGTGGTCCTAGGTCACTAGAAAGGCCTAAAAGTTCCATTTATTAAGTAGTCTAGTCCACCAATTTTACAGAGATTTGTATCCTAGAAACTTAGTAGCCGTTTGAAAAAATACTACATGTAAATTAAAAGTTTTAAGTATTTTCAAGTTATTCTTAACCCCAATTACTTACTAACGGGGTGTGTGCCCGGCTGGGCACTGCACGCCACCTCAAACCTTAGAGTCAGACTGGAAACCACCACCTGCTGCACGTGGAGTTTTGCTTGCACAACTTTTTACACGGTGATGACCAAGGGCCAGCTTTATGAAGGTAGGACAGCTTCCAAAGGAATACAGCACACCTTACTGTTGAACCTCTGAACTACGCCGAGCTAGTATTTTATCTGGTAGCCAACAAATGCTGAGTGTTACTGGATTTCCTTTTAAAAAATGAAAATAATCAACAAAGACTTTATGAGTCACTGGTGTGCTAGGCTAACCCCAGCACACAGGATGGAAATCATGGTTCTAGACAATTTATTTCTCCCACATCCATCTGCATAAGTCCAAACCCTTAAAGAGTGAACTATCTCACCTTGTTCAGGGAGGCGTCTTTGTTCACCCCGACAGAAGCAGACTCTCTCTGCTTCACCTGAATTCTGGTTTGTGGCAGAGGCTAACCAACTCACACCATCTACTCTTTCCTTTGATCTTAAAAACAGAACCCTAACTCTTGTTTGGGCCAAAACTTAACAGCCATTTAGAATAGAGACAGCATTTCCCATCTTCTCTCACAGCTATATGAGGCCATGTCCTGTGTCCTTGACAATAGGATGAAACTGGAAGTGTTAAAGGTGACTTCCAGGAAGTGTTCTCCCAGACAGGGGTATGACCTTCCTCTTTCCTGCTGGCTGGAATATGGATGTAATGGCTGGAGCTCAAACAATCATCTTAGAGCCAGAGGTGAAAGCTGTATGCAGAGGACAGCTGAGCAGCAAGAAAGAGGCAACCTGGATCCCTCATGGATTTGTGAAGCTGCCTTGTCGGCCTTAAACTACTAATTTTCAGACGACATGGACATGAGAAAGGAACACATGATTTCTTGTTAAATCATTGTCAATATGAATATATTTTGTCGCTTGCAGTTGAAGCAATTTTAACTGAACTAAGTTTTTTACCATTTTCTACTTTGGATCACAGTGGTGTTTGTACACACTAAAATTACTAAACTGTAACTTTAAGAGGTAAAGATCAATTTTTAATTCATTCAATAAAAAGCTATGCCATGTTCCCAGAACATTATTTTTATCCCTTAGGCAACTAACCAGCTGCTAATATAGATCAGGATCCGAATAAATATGTATTATCTCAAGTAAATAAATGACTTACAATGAAAAGCTTCATTAGAACAGTTCAGTTTTTGATTTACTTACTTTTGATGGGACAGAGGAAAAAACACTAAAAGTTTTCTTTAAACACAATACATGTAGACTTTTTGTGATAAGTAATATAACTCGAGTTTGTTTACTTTTGATCAGAACTAATGGCAACAAAGTGGGGCCAATGGATTACCTCCTGCTGATCAAAAGTTCAGTGCCTTTTAAGTCTTCAATCAGGATAAACTCAGAAGAAAAAAATTCATAACTAAGTAAATTCCAACTTAGCAATTTTCAATTATAAATGACTAACTATGGTGTGATAGCCAGAATGTTTTCAAACAGGGAGTGACGGGAAGCAAACAATAAAGAGTAAGGTAGGTGGGAACGCTGGCAGTCACTGGACTAGCTCATCTTGCAGTCCCTTTAGAGACCCCACATTCTCCGGGTATTTCAGCCCTCTCCTCTCCGACTTCCCCACAGCCTCACTTGTCCCCTACTGCTCTCTGCGCTACACCCCAGTGATCTTTCCGAAATGCTCATTTCGATGTCACCTTCCTGCTTAAAACCTGCTAGAGTCTTGAGAGGCAAAGACCAACTTCCTTAACATGGTATAGAAGACAATTCTTCTCAAACTTCAACATGCATGTTAGCTGTGTGGGGAGAGTCTGATCCAGTAAGTCTAGGTAGGGCCTGAGATTCTGCATTCCTTACCAGCTACCAGGGGAGGCTCATACTGGTAGTCTGAGGACCACACTCCAAGTAGCAGGACCTGGAGATCCTTCTAGGTCTACCCTGCCTGTACCAGACTCATTGCCTCCACTTTTCTACGCGCCTGCCACCTGTCTCTCCCCAGCTCCTTATAAGCACTCCTTGCCTGGGAATGACACAGATTTCTGAGAAATGTGTAATCTTCTACAGTTTCTATAGCTTAGAATATTTTATCCCGAGGATGGCATGCAATTATTGGCCCTGACTATCGGTTTTCAAAGCTACGGTTATCATTCTGCTTAGTATACTGTATTGTAGGTAGTATAAGAAACATCATTTTCAAAAGCAAAGATTGAAATAGAAAAGAGATACAAGTTCATATTTAATACATCAAAACCCTAATTAACAACAACAACAAAAATAACCTATTCCATGACTATTGCAAACTTTTGCTAAACATATGCCACCTTTGACCTACAACAGTTCTGTTAAGAGATAATGTTCACCTAAAGGCATGGCCTACAAAGAGTTTAACATTAGCTTGCTACTCTTGAGGTATAGCATCAGACACAGAGATATGCTGATATTTTTATTTCAACTAGGATTTCTTCAAATTGCAACCAAAGCTCATTCAAACTTGAAGTAGTATATAAACTGTTACTGATTAACAGAGCATTTTGAAATCAAAAGTTTAATCCTCCCTTCAAAATGTGACACTATGCTATGGATCTTCTAAAATACTAAAACGATTATATTCTTAAAATACAATTATGGAACTTTGTAGACTGAGTTAATATTGTATACTTAATCAACAGCCCGATTTTAGGTGCATAAGTATTGAATATTACTCCCCAGAGGTTGTCCTAATTTGTACGTCAATCTGGTAGTTTAGTAAAATTCTACTTATGGCTTCAAAGTTTATGATTTGACCAAGTCAAAATATCAAAATATTTTTAAACCAAAATGAGAGTGTACACTTTAATGGATGGAACTGTATGTAAAATTATGGCAGAATTCAAGCCATCTGTCCTACAACAAAAGATTTGCTTACAATGTTAAAAACAAAAAGAAAAATTCATCCAAAATCAACACTATGTGTTGCTTTGACGCTGATTTTGCACCTAGTTCTCTAGGTAGGAAGGTGATGAACCACAAATGCATTCACACTTTGCTGTCTCAGCAGTGCCAGGAACAGCCTACGGTGGTGACAAGGCCACTCCACTTGCAATGACCCGAACGAGACACGGAAGCTCCTTCCAAACTCTGCGTGGATTTACACAGTCACATGTTAACGTCCTCATAGTCCTAAAAAAATGCAGACACTAAGACTCCACTTTCTAATAGATACTTGGCTGAGAACATTGTCTTGCCTAACGATCAATCCAGAATGCGATCTGAAGTGTTTTTTTTTTTTTCAGTATTACAGATGGAGCCTCTCCAACCCACCTCCACTCTCTGTCCACTGAGCAAAAACAAGCCAATTGTTACCTGCTTATTTAAGAAGAAATTCTTCCAGTGCCAGAGGTTTTCCTCTCTGTGCTCAATGAACTATGAAAGAGTTCCTCACATGAATTAAAAGTAGACTTCTAGAATAAGAGATCAATGATTTAGACACTTCTCAAATCAGGCATCTGTCAATTCTCCATTCAGAATATTAGCTCCCACTGTACCAATAAGCCACACGCCTCCAAAACCATCTGTCACTGAACTGCACCAAACCCAAATGTCTTTTGTTGTGATGTTTTTAGTGTCCCAAGAGGCACGAAGAACAAACATCTGGTTTTCAGTAAGTCTTTTCATCCCATGTTCTGGCATTTAATTGAAGCATATAAAGTTCAAATAACTCACGCACTCTCTCAAAATTAAATTACTCAATTCACACCAGAACACATGGTTCTGCAAGCCAACCTGACCCCATTTTCTCCTTTGAAAATTAACGTAATAACAACAGCACCAGATAGTTCATTCCAGAATGGGTGTTCCATATAGAGACTAAATACTGGCAAAATAATTTTCCTGTCGAGACTAGATAATAATAATAGTCTAATACTCAGGCATCAGAGCACTTCAGTGTTTCTGTTTTGAGGGTTAGCATTGTTTAGCTGGTCTGAAATACGAGAGAAAAGATCGGAATGTTTCAGAGGCAGCTTGAACAATACTGTCTCCACCACTGAAAATCTAGGTGACCTTATAAAGTCATCACCCTGTCCCAGCCATGTCTGCACATCTGCAAACAAGGGATACAGTAGCAATGTCTTGCTCCAACCACAAGTATTCCCCCCAAAATGAAATTGGTAAAGCAAAAGAAAAGTAGAAAGACAGTAATAATAACAATGTTTCTTTCAAGTTCGGAAAGCTCTGAAAGTCCTGATTTCTCTCCAATGCATAGCGTGGAGTTTGCTCAATTCAATCCCCCTGGAGTAAAGTTAAAATCTTTGTTCAAGTGAGGTGATGTCTTCAGAGGCAATAGGAGAACCTTCTAAGGGAAACTCCATTTTCTTCAGAGCAAGGGGAAAGGTCATACTTCTGTTATAGCCACAGAAGATGATCTTAGAAAGAAAGAGCAGGTCCCTCCTTACCTAGACAACAAGGTAGACAGATAGCACCTGGCACCCTGTTTTGAGATGACGTTGCCCCCGATTTCAAACATGTCAGCCTCATCGTTTTATGGCAGACACAAGTCAAGGTAATAAAAGATTTTTTTTTAATGCAGATACAATATGAGAACTCTTTCTGCATATATTGAACAGCCTTAAAGGTCACTTTTTCCATCTATTTTTAGGAAAAAATGAAGGCTATGGGGGAAAAAAGGAGAGTAGAGTTATTCATTCCTCAGGAAATTGAATATTTGACATTTATTCATGAAAACATTTTGAATCTCACATTCTGATTATAAGTCACTACATTTCTAAGGAAGCTATGGCAAAATCCGGAGGAGCCTAACACACTGCCAAAGGAAGCCAAACCTATTTTTCACGTAGCACTGAGGAAGCTGCTGAATTTGTGCAAATCTTAGAGACCTAATTGACTTGCTGATCCAATAACAATGGAAATGTTGTGACTTCTAAAAATTGAAACAGATTGGTAAAGTGAGTAAAGAACTAAAATACTGACTTTCTACAGCTGAAAATAATCAGGGAATGCATACAAGACAAAATGGATTTTATGCTCTACAATAATCCATTTCAGGCATTTCAATGCAAAGTAAAACATAAACAGATGTTGAAAACATTTAACCTACTGAACCTACCTGCTGAAAGGAATCCTGCAGTAAAAAAAGTTCAAGTAAGGATTTTATGTGTTCGATGTAGCAACAATTTCTTTGTGACTACCTGGAGCAAAAGGATGAATTCCAAACTTAACATTCATCTTATGTTTCACCATATTTCATGAGTAGTCTAGCTGGAAAACACAGAGACTTTACTGTTGAGGCTTCCATTACAAAATATGTCTATGTTACATGTTAAAAACTCACTAATTTGGTTTATTCTCATGCTTATTTAGTGCCCATTCTGTGCACAGCTGCGCTATAGGGATATAATGATGAGAAAGACACAGTCCCTGCTCTCTGGTAGTTGAGCACCTACCTCCAAGGAGATTCACCACTTCATGGGGGCCACCAATGCCCTGTGATGGGACAATGATGCAGATACGTAGAAAGGACTACAAGTCTGCCATAGGGGCACTGTGAACTAGGGCACAGTCAGCCTGCATTGCCATTTTTTTTAATACATAAATTTTTACTTTTGCACCAAGACAAAACAACAGTATTTCTTTCAATGAGAAACACGGAGCCCATCAGTACTCAAGGCATGTGTGTACTGATCAAGGGAGGAGGGGCCGAAGGGAGGCAACACAGCTGACATTTTGAGCAAGACAAATTTTCACATATTTCAGGACATTTGGCATCTCTGGCCACCATCTCATAAATGTCAACAGTAACTCTCCCACCCACCCAAGAAGTGTGACCAACAAGAGATCCTCCATTATTTCCAAATATTCCCCAGTGTCCTGCCTTTCCTGCACAAGGTCACTGGAGTTGTTCAGCAAGTATCAGTTGAACACATAGTCCGCAGTCAGTTCTATGCTCTGGATGCAAGGTGCAGTCCTAGGTTAGCCAACTTCTCCCACGTTCTCTAGGTATCATCTAACATTAGGTCTTTAAGTAATACACTGAGCGATTATGCCTTTTGTCTACAGAGAGATGATACCTTTTTTAAAATCAAACATGATGTCTTTTAATTGTGATCATCACCCAATGGGAGCATAAATGAACACAGAATTTTAATGTCAACATCAATTAAAGAGGAGAGACATAATTGATTACGTCCTCCAAAACCTAACACCTACTACATTGAACGAGGAAATCTGAGGAAGAGTGAGAAGTGGTACTACACGTAGAGTGATTATTTCTTGAGCAGGCAGGGCATGAGGCATTAAGGTTTGCTAGACCTCAATAAAATGTGGTCCATGTAGCAGCCTCTGTCCCCAAGCCACACACTGAGGCTTGACCCAGTGTACCAGCTGGGACTGAGGTAGGATCAAACCTTTGTAGATCCTGGAGGTGAACAGAACAAAATGTGCTGTCTCAAAACTACTAAACAGCTGAGTTTAGTAGTTTACTAAACTGCTGAGTTTACAAAGAGGTCAGAGGTCATTTAACAAACAAATCCAGAGTGAGTTAGGACCATGGGATGGAAGATGGCTAAAACTTGTGAATGAACCCCACGCATCTTTGTTTACAAAGGAGTAGTTTACTCCTTTGGCTATCCATGAGTAAAAGTGAACTTCTAGCTGTAATTATTTGTTCCAGTCCTAGAATAGACGTCGAAGAAGGGCTGCCCCAAATTCCAGCCCTTCTTATGTTACTTTAAACTACATTCAGAGCCATAGAAAGAAACCAAGCAGAGGTTCCAATTCTTCAGATGCATGAGGCTCACTCACAAGTTTTAGCCATCTGCCATCCCATGGTCCTAATTCACTCTGGATTTCTTCATTCAGTGACCTCTGACCCAGGCTTTAGATTTCAGAAACCTAATTCATGGCTCCATCAGAAGAAGGTGGCAGATTTTGTTTCAAAACAAACAAACAAAAAAAATGGGTGGCCTTATCATAGTGTATTCCATCTTCTTAAGGTGAAGTAAGAACACAACTAGATAAAAATTTTACCAGTGCAAGGCGAAAAAGGTAATTCGAAGGCCTTAGCATGGAATGTTCTGGCTTGAATCAGTTTAACTCAGGAAGTCAAAAGAGATGTGGAATGCTTTGAAAAACATATTCAGTCTTACTTTCAAAACAACCAATCAACAAAGTTGAAGGAAGAAATAGACTTCCGTATGAGAAAGGCTGAGCTTTGAGCTGACAGGCTGGGCAGATAGGAAGGGGGAAACATGACTCTGAAGGTCTAGGTACAGAATGGTAGAGCTGCACCCAGGTCACATACTCCTAAAGAAGCTATTAGAAAGAGGGAAATGTTTTCAGGGGTTACTAGACAATAATCACATAACAGAGGAGGAGTTCAAAGAACATATGAATTGATTGAAGCTACTGAAAGCTGGCTTCTTAAAGCTGCGGATAGGCAGTTCACTGTAAGAACAATCAGGGAATCACACCTTCAAGATTATACAGCTATGACAAGCAGATATTGAAAGTAATATTCATGGAACACACAATCTACCAGAGAAGAAAGAGAATAAGTAGCTATACAAATAGTCATTTAATTGTAATTGCACTAAGTGCTATACAGCATAAGTACAAGGTAAATAATTCTTGGTAATGTGAAAATGGACATAGAAAACTGACTTTAACCTTTTTATTAAAACGTAAATACAACAAAACAAACAAGCAAGCAAAATACAGCCAGAGGCACTGAAATAAAGAACAAACTGACAATAGCCAGAGAGGAGTGGGGGAAAGGGATAATAGAGTAAAAGGGGAAGGGCCATCAAGGAACAAGGAACCCAAAGGGGGTAGGTTCAAGGGTGGGAGGTGGGGATGGGTGGGGCTGGGGGCCATGATGGGGTGAAAATGGAGACAACTGTACTTGGAAAATCAATTAAAAATGTAACTATAACAGAAAGCAGCATAATACTGAAAATACTTCAGTGACCAAAAATATTAATGAGTATTTACTTATAAGCACTTTTTTAAAATTGAATTGCTAGAATTACTTCTGCCATAATTAAATAATCTACCTTCCCAGCTTCTTTCCACTGATGGTTTCAAGTGTTTACAATGTTAACATATATTTATAGTATAAACTATGCTGAGTGTTTAATATTTATGATCAGGGAATCCGAAGTATTAAGGATTGCATAACATTGC
>PVJI01013739.1:0-46677 GCA_004026765.1 Micronycteris hirsuta
GCTTCCACCCTCCCCCTTGGTTCTGTCCATGTGTCCTCTATAGTAGTTCCTGAAAACCCTGATCCCCATAGCCTCTGCTCCCTCCTTTCTGGCTATTGTTAGATTGTTCTTAATTTCAATGTCTCTGGTTATGTTTTGCTTGCTTTTTTCTTTTGTTCATTATGTTCCAGTTAAAGGCGAGATCATATGGTATTTGTTCTGCACCACCTGGCTTATTTCACTTAGCATAATGCTCTCTAGTTCCATCCATGCTGTTGCAAAACGTATAAGCTCCTTCTTTCTCTTTGCTGCATAGAATTCCATTGTGTAAATGTACCATAGTTTCTTGATCCACTCATTTGCTGATGGGCACTTAGGTTGCTTCCAGCACTTGGCTATTGTAAATTGTGCTGCTATGAACATTAGGGTGCTTAGGTTCTTTTGAATTGGTGTTTCAGGACTCTTAGGGTATAATCCCAACAGTGGAATTGCTGGGTCAAAAGCAGTTCCATTTTTAGTTTTCTGAGGAAATTCCATACTGTTTTCCATAGTGGCTGCACCAGCCTGCATTCCCACCAACAGTGCACTAGGGTTCCCTTTTCTCCACATCCCCTCGGACACTTACCTGTTGCTTTGTTTATGATGGCCACTCTGAGTGGTGTGAGGTGGTATCTCATTGAGGTTTTAATTTGCAACTCTCTAATGGCTAATGATGCTGAGCATCTTTTCATATGTCTCTGGGCCCTCTGTATGTCCTCCTTGGAGAAGTACCTGTTTAAGCTTTTTGCCCATTTTTTAATTGGGTTTTTGTCTTCCTGGAGTGGAGTCGTATGAGTTCTTTATACATTTTGGAGATCAAACCCTTGTCTGAGGTGTCATTGGCAAATATGTTTTCCCATATGGTTGGTTCTCTTTTTATTTTAATACTGTTTTCTTTATCCATGCAGAGGGTTTTTATTTTGATAAGGCCCCATTTGTTTATTCTTTCCTTTATGTGTCTTGCTCGGGGGGACATATCAGTGAATATGTTGCTGCACAGAATGTCTGAGATTTTCCTACTAATGTTTTCCTCTAGGACTTTTATGGTGTCAAGACTTATATGTAAGTCTTTTATCCACCTTGAATTTATTTTTGTGTATGGTGTAAGTTGGTCCTCAATTTTCTTTTTTTTTTTTTTTCTCGTAGCTGTCCAGTTTTCCCAACACCATTTCTTGAAGAGGCCATTTTTACTGCATTTTATGCTGCTGCTCCCTTGCTTGAAAATTAATTGTGCATACAGACTTGGGTTTATTTCAGGGCTCTCCATTCTGTTCCATTGGTGTATCTGTCTGTTTTTATGCCAGTACCAGGCTGTTGTGATTACAGTGGCCTTGTATACAGTTTGATATCAGGTATTGTGATCCCTCCTACTTTGCTCTTCTTTCTCAAAATTACAACTGATATTCAGGGTTGTTTATGGTTCCATATACATTTCTGAAGTGTTTGTTCTATATCTGTGAAATATGCCATTGGTACTTTAATAGGCATTGCATTGAATCTATAAATTGCTTTGGGTAGTGTGGACATTTTGATGATGTTGATTCTTCCCAATCCATGAGCATGGTATATATTTCCGTTTGTTTGTGTCTTCCATGATTTCTTTCTTCAGTGTTGTGTAGTTTTCTGAGTACAGGTCAGGATTTATTCCTAGGTATTTTATTTTTCTTGTTGCTATATCAAATGGGATTTTTTCCTGATTTCTGCTTCTGATGTTTCATTGTTGGTATACAAAAATGCCTTTCCTTTCTGGATATTGACTTTATATGCTGCTGTTTTGCCAAATTCAATTATTAGGTTGAATAGTTTGGGGGCAGAGTCTATAGGATTTTCTATGTACACTATCATGTCACCTGCAAACAATGACAGTTTTGTTTCCTCCTTTCCAATTTGGATGCCTTTTATTTCTTTTTCTTGTCTTATTGCTGTGGCCAAAACTGCCAGTACTGTGTTGCATAGAAGTGGTGATAGTGAAAAACCTTGTCTTGTTCCTGATCTTAGTAGGAAAGATTTTCGTGTTTGCCCATTGAGTATGATATTGGCTGTAAGTCTCTCATATATGGCCTTTATTATGTTGAGGAATGCTCCCCTTATTCCCACTACTAAGTGTTCTTACCATAAATGGGTGCTGTACCTTATCAAATGCTTTTTCCACATCTATTGCTGTGATCATGTGATTTTTGTCTTTGCTTTTGTTTATGTGATGTATTACGTTTATTGATTTGTGAATATTGTACCATCCTTGCATCCCTGGGATGAAACCCACTTGGTCATGGTGTATGATCTTTTTAATGTATTGCTGGATGCAGTTTGCCAATATTTTGTTGAAGATTTTAGCGTCTATGTTCATCAGCCATATTGCCCTGAAATTTTCTTTCTTTGTTGTGTCTTTATTTGGTTTTGGGATTGGGATGATGGTGGCTTCATAAAAAGAAGGAGTCTTTCATCATTTTGGAGTTTTGGGAATATGCTGTGAAGGATAGGGGTTAGCTCTTCCTTAAATGCTTTGTAGAATTCTCCTGTGAAACCATCCAGTCCAGGACTTTTGTGTGTCAGGAGTATTTTTATTACTGTTTCAGTTTTTTCTGCTTTTATTGGTCGGTTCAGGCTTTCTGCTTCTTGTTCATTGAGTTTTGGTCAATTATGTTTTTCTAGAAATTTGTCCATTTCACCCAGGTTTTCATATTTCTTGGCATACAGTTCTTTGTAGTAGTTTCTTACAATCCTTTGTATTTCTGTGGCATCAGTTGTAATCTCTCCTCTTTCATTTCTGATTGTGTGTATTTGGGTCCTCTCTCTTTTTTCTTGATGAGCCTGCTTAAAGGCTTGTCAATTTTGTTTATCTTTTCAAAGAATCAGCTCCAGGATTCATTGATCCTTAAAATTGTGCTTTTAGTCTCTATGTCATTTAATTCTGCTCTGATCTTGGTTATTTCCTTCCTTCTACTTTTTCTGGGCTGTCTTTGTTGTTGTTCCCTGAGTTCTCATAGGCATAGAGTTAGGTTGTTTGTTTGAAATGTTTCAATTTTTTTAGTTAGGCCTATATCACTATGAACTTCCCTCTCAGGACTGCCTTTGCTGTGTCCCATAAGTTTTGGGTTGTTGTAAGTTCATTTTTATTTGTTTCGAGAAACTGTTTTATTTCTTCCCTAATCTCATTCTTGATCCATTCATTGTTTAATATCATGCTATTAAATCTCCATGATTTTGAGTGTTTAGGGCTTTTTCCCTTGGAGTTGGTTTCTAATTTCAGTTCCTTGTGGTTGGAGAAAATACTTGATATGATTTCAATTTTCTTGAATTTGTTGAGGCTTGTTTTGTGTTCTATCATGTGGTCTATCTTTGAAAATGTTCCATGTGCTTTTGAAAAGAATGTGCATTTAGCTCGTTTGGGGTGAAAGGCTCTATATATATCAGTTAAGTCCATTTGATCTAGGGCATTGTTCAATGCCACAATATCTTTGTTGATATTTTGTTTGGAAGATCTATCCATTTTTGACAGTGGGGTGTTAAAATCCCCTACTATAACTGTGTTGCTGTCAATATCTTTCTTGAAGTCCTCCAAGATTTTCATTATGCATTTGGGTGCTCCTATGTTGGGTGCATATATATTTACCATGTTTATGTCTTCTTGGTGGATTCTTCCCTTGAGTATTATGAAGTGTCCTTCTGGGTCTCTTTTTATGGCCCTTTTTTTTTGAAGTCTGTTTTTTCTGATATGAGTATTGCTACCCTGGCTCTTTTTTCCTCTCTGTTTGCTTGAAAAATTTGTTTCCGGCCCTTCACTTTCAGTCTGTGTAAGTCTTTTGTCCTGAAGTGGGTTTCTTGTAGGCAGCATATGTGTGGGTCATGCTTTCTTATCCATTCTGCTATTCTATGTCTTTTGTTTGAAGTATTTAATTTATTTATGTTTAAGGTTGTTATTGATAGGGACTTATTCATTGCCTTTTTTTTTTCGTACTTGTGTTCCTCTCTCTCACTTTCTCTTTTCCTTCCTTTCCTTAAAGCAGTCCCTTTAGCATCTCTTGCAGAGCTGGTTCAGAGCAGGAGTATTCTTTTAAACTTCTTTTGTCTGGGAAGCTACTTATTTGGCCTTCTATCTTGATTGAAAGCCTTGCTGGGTACAGTAACCTGGGTTGCAGGCCTCTGGTTCTTGTTTCTTGGAATATTTCTTGCCATTCTCTTCTGGCTTGGAGTGTTTCCATTGAGAAGTCAGCTGCTAACCTTATTGGGGCTCCCGTATATGTTACTTCTGGTTTCCTCTTGCAGTCTTTAAGATTCTCTCTTTGTCTTGCAATTTTGCCATTTTAATTATGATGTGTCTTGAGGTGGTCCTCTTTGGGTTCCTCTTGTTTGGGACTCTCTGTGTTTCCTGGATTGTGTGACTTTTTCTCTCATCAGATTAGGGAAGTTTTCTATCATTTTTTCCAAACAGGTTTTTTATCCCTTGCTCTTTTTCTTCTCCTTCTGGCATCCCTAGTATATGGATATTATTATGTTTCATGTTGTCTTGCATTTCCCTAATTCCCTCTTCATTGTTTCTGAGCCTCTTTTCCTTTTCTTTCTCTTTCTGGGTGTTTTTTTCTACCTTGTCCCCCAGCTCGCTGATATGATCCTCTGCTCTATTGAACCTGTTTTTGATTTCTTCTACTGTGTTCTTCAGTTCAGAAATTGTATTCTTCATTTCTACTTGGCCCTTGTTGATAGTTTCTGTTTCCTTCTTCATGTTGATATAGTTTGCAGTGATTTCATTGTAGTTTCCCTGTAGTTTCTGGTAATTCTATGTGAGCTCATTGAGCTTCCTGATAACCAATGCTTTGAACTCAGTATCTGATAGTTGACTTGCCTCTGTTTCATTTATCATTCTTTCTTGAGCTTCCTCTTTTCCTTTCATTTGGACATTGTTTCTTCATCTTCCCATTGTTTATGAGACTCTTCTTGTTAGCCTCTGTTTCTCAAATTGATCTGTTCTGATTCCCTGTGCTTATAGTATGAACTTCTATGGCAGAATACCTGTGAGATTCAGTGGTGCAGTCTACTTAATCTTCTGAACTCTCTGATCTTGGACTGTCATTTTTGTTGGCTCTCTGTATGTCTTTGGGTTTTGATTGTTGTTGGGTCTTTCTTTGGTGGGTCCTTTTCTCCAGCTGGTTAACTGAGGGTGACTCCCTCCACCATGCCTTGTATTCTGTTGTGCAGGTGTGGACAGGTTGTTTTGAAGCTGATTCTTCTGTGTAAACAAGGTTTTGAGGCTTCTCTCTCACTCTTGTTCAGTTGTTTGTTATGGGTAATTTCTCCACCAATTGGTTGTATTTCCATTTGGTCCTGGATTGAGGTTAGTATGAGTTCCACTAACTCCTTCACCTTCTTCCATTGTTTTCTTTTGGTGATTCTATTGTTGGTGGATTTCCTCTTCCATCAGGTGTACTGGTATTTACCGGTCCCACCTTGCAAGTTCTCAGGAGTAGCAAAGTGAAATTTGTCTCACTGTCTCTGTTTGTTGGGATGACCCCTGTCTGAGTCTAACTCTGGTCTTTTCACATCTCCAGGTTTTAATGTGTTACCTGGGTAATGAGTTTAATGTGGGTAAAGAAGAGGGGGAGAAAAAGAGGGAAGGAAGGGAGAAATAATAAAATAAGGAAACAAAGGAAAGAAGGAGGAATAAAAAAGAAAGAAGGAAAGAAAGGAAGAAGGAATTAAAAGAAAAAAATTTAAATAAAAAAATTAAAAAGTTAAAAAAATAAGAAATAAAAGAAGGAGGGGGCTAGGAATAATAAAGGAAAGGGAAGAAGGAGGAATTTTTAAAAAATAAAGAAGGACAGAAAGGAGAAGGAATTAAAAAAAAAAAAAACAAAAACCTTCTGCTGGCTTTAAACCGGTCAGGCCAGGCCTGTTCTGGTCTTCCCGGCTGCATCAGGCTGGGAAGGTACTGGTTTTTCTTTTCTTCCTTTCTGAGATCCACTCTTCACTGTTCACCAGTTCCTAGGTGGCCTCTGGGTCCAGCCTACACCTTTAGTTGTGCTGACCTTGAGCTGCACCAGTTAGGGGCTACTCACCCACCGCCTTCTTACTCCTTGCTGGCCTCAAGGCTAGGTACTCTCAGTGCCCCTTCCAGGTAGTTTAGCTCCCCACTGAATCAAGTCTTTCTGAGGACTGCAGCTCTCCTCAGCGGGGTGCTTCCACCTTTCTCCTACAGTGCCAGTCAGCCCTGCAGGGCACTGTGCACAGGTGCTGGGTAGCAGGCACTTTGTCCCCAGCACTCCGGGCATGAGCTCCGCAGACCTGTGTGCACTGTCCCCTATGCCCCTGGACTGGGTTCGGGCCAGACACCAGGCTAGAGGCCACTGGTTGTGTACCTTCCCTGGTGTTTTTGAAGTGGGTACGGGCAGGCCACGGATCACCAGGTGCGTGCAGTCCCCAATTCCCCTTGATTGGGAGCACAAGCCACTCCTGGGCCAGGGCCTGCTGGTTGCCTGCTATTCCTGGTCTGGAGTGTTCGCAGGCAGGCTTCCCTGGGCTGCAGATCACCAGGGCGCACTGATCCCGGGCTGTTGGGGTCAGGGGCTCTCCAAACAGCCATGGAGTACCTCTTTTTTTCTATTTTTCTTTTTGAAAAATTCTTCCTATTTAAGCCCACCAGTCCAAACAAGCACCTGGCCTCTCACACAGCCCAACCTGGCTCTCTCTCCCAAGAATCTTGCAGCAGACTTTGCAGGCGCCAGGCATGGGGCTGCAGCCTGCCCTGGTCCCCACGCTGGTCCCAAAGCACTCTCCTTACCATCCAATCATTCAATGTCCCCTATAATTTTGGTCTCCAATCATAATATATGCTGGAATTCTGTTAGCTGTTCACTCTGTTCCTCAGAAGATCAGCTAGGTATTTCACTAGTGGGCAGGAAGAAGTGGACTCTGCTCCCACCGCTGCCCTCTTCCCCCCCCAATCTATTTTTTTTTTACCATTTATGTTTCTTATTCCCTGTACCTTTTCCCCCATTTGTCTCCATCCCTCTTCTTGCTGATAATCCTCCATGTGATCTGCAAAATCTGAACAATGCACTTAACAAATGGTTTTCTAACCTTTCCTGGTCTTCTCTCTTCTATAGTTCAGAGCGCTGGGAAGGCTGAGAGATAATCAAAGTGAAAGGTGGGAGGTGGTTTAAGAGAATAAACAGAATTTTTTCATGTTTTGATCCTTGTTCTTTGACTCTGAATAGGAAGAATAGTGAGAATAAGAGAAGGTCAGGGGCATAGTTGTGGGAGAGGGTCTTACGCTCACAGCCCATGGCCCTTCTCTTCCTCTAAACCTGACACTGTAAGTAGACACTGGCTTTGCCTGGGGAGATGCAAGAAATAGAAAAACATCAGAGAAGAGGGAAGTTAGAGGTTATCACCTTGTATTTCCCCAAACTGGAGGTAAACTACTGGTGGCACAGAGATGAATGTAGATGAATTGCAGATGTAACATAAAATGCCATTTTTAGAAAACTGTCTGATGTCATTGACAAGGATTTTGTCCTTCCTCTTCCTTCTGCTTGTACTGTTCCTCCCTCAGCTCTTTATATGTTATGCCTTCTCTCTTTTTTTCAGATTTTAGCTTAAAATCCTCAGAGAGACCTTCCTTGACCACCCAAGCTGGAGTAGTGCTCCAGGCACACACCACACACCCTTCTGGATGCTATTGCCCTGGCTCGTGTAGCACTTCTGTGCTACACTTCTTACTACCTGAATATTATTATTTAGTTTGTTTTATTGGCCATTTTCTTCTCCCTGCTTGTGAGAATGAAGCACCACTTGTTTTGCTTAAACGTGCACCTCTAGGACCCATAATCACATGTGGAGCATAGTCAGTGCTCAATATAAATCTCTTGAAGTCAACCACTCTTCAATCTTCCAACTAAGTTAGAGGGTGTGTCAGTTTGGTAAACTCCTTTCAGATAAATGAGTCCTTTATCAAAGGAAAAGGAGCTGTACCCCTCCAAGGCCACTCAGTTTCCGCACTCACCAAGTGGGGAGATTGGCGAAGAGAGTGAAAGGGAAAAGAAGGGAAAGAATAAGGAAGTAGAGCAGAAGTCAGGGCAGTGGGAGCTTCCAACTTTGAGGGACCACCTTTGGGGCCCCAGGAGAGAGATTCCAGCTTCAGTGACAGCCTTTGCAGTCAAGACTGGCCTTACCCACTGTTTTTCAAATCTGCCTGATTCGAGGGGCATGGGTGGGCAGAATGTTTGCTAACTGAAACTCAGTGTCTAATTGCCTCCCTCCTGGATTCAGAAACCTGTAATTTCCACCAACTGTGGGGAAGGCTTCCAGAGCCTAGAGGGGATTTTCAGCAGAGATAGTAGTCAAATAAAAAACAAACTCTTATCCGTTTGGAAGCAGCCTCCACCAGTACTCAGGCCTATTCAATGAATCAGAAAACAGGACTAGAGGCACTAGTGGCCCACATGTCACTGTGGAAACTCCCTAGTTCCCTTGTGGAGTATGGTAAGGGGTTGAACACAGTCATACTGAAGGCCTACTGGGTGTCAAGTTGTTCACTCTCTCACATACACATATAGCACAGGTACATGAATAAATGTACATGAACACATATGGACAAATATATTTTTATTTATTGATACTATTTGGCTTCCATCTTATTCTAAAAAATGCAAAAGATACATTTATCATGAGTGACAAAATGAGAGTAAGATGAGGAAAGAACCCTAATCAGCATGAAAGTCTATATGCCAACCATTTGTCCATTCTCCCAGATGAGTCTTGTCATAACAAGTTGCTTAAAGGAAGCAGAATAAGGTAATGTGAACTCTGGCATCTGAAAAACTTGGTTCAGCTCCAAGCCCCTCAATTCATTCTTATATAAATGATCCTGTGTCTTTTAGTGTCCTTATCCTTAAACTAGATATGATTTCCTAACCCCCTGGGTCTGAGAATTAAAGGAGTTAATGTAACAGACAGAATAGGCACTTGAGAGTCGTAAGTTTTTATCCCATTTTCCTTCTATTTAAACCATTTTATAATTTAAAGCATAATAAATCAATTATTAAAGTACTATGCATAGGTCTTTTGACAAAGTTTCTGCTGATAAGAAGGTCAATAAGTCTTCTCAATTCATCATCAGGTGTGTGTGGATTTGTGTGTCCTCCTGTTAGTGTAGGTAGCTAGATATTAATAAAGGAAAAAGGCAAAGGGAATCAGACGTTAAGAAGCCTAATTCACTAGGGAGCTGAATCAAACACTGAGCCAGCTTCACTAGGAGTTTTCAGCATTTGTAAGCTCCCTAGGAGACTGCTGCATTGAGACCTAATCCCCAAAGCCATTAGGAAGAGGGCAGGAAGGACAGTGGGCAGGAAAGGGGTAGGAAGGATTGTTATCAGTCATTACTGAGGAAGGAATAAAAACAGCAGGAGATATTCTTCTGCTGGGCACATGCTCAGTAGAAACCAATGTGGTGCAAGGGTAGTGCTTCCACTTTGAGGCATGCGCAGTAGGAACTAAGATGGTGACCATAGAGGCCTGTCAATCTAGCCTGCGGAAAGGATCAGAATGGATAAGGGACACAGAACCCCAGAAAATCTAGAAAATGGATTAATTAGGGGGAGGACCCATCAGAAGCCTGCAAAAGATTGGGAAGTTGATTGGTTAGTTTCAAAGGTCTTTCCCAAACTTTGAGATAATATGACCCAAGCTTAACAAAGGTGTTCTCTCTTTTCTCCCTCTCTTGCTCTGTAACACATGTACTCACCCTGTTTGTTCACACGTTCTCTTTCCATAGCAGCCATGCAGCCCTAGCAGCTGCCTGGGGGCCCAGGTTCCGAGCACGAGCCTGGGTATAGCAGTGCAGCACCAACAAGAGTGTGGCCGGGAACAAACTATGCTAGCTGGATAAGGACTGACATGGACTAAACTGGACAAAGCTTTGGCATGGCACAGAATTTTTGGACCTTGGCTTTTGTACTGGGCTTTACGAAGACGAGGTTGGACTTCTTTCACAGTAGGACTGATGAAGATGGGACATTGGGAACCTCGGGGCAGCCTTCTGTTTGCACCCCAATAACTCTTATTGCTAGACCTTATCCTCATATGTGGGTCCCTAGAAATGCTTTTCTTGAGACACAGAAAGGGCCCCATTTCTACCAGCAACACTCCTGGGGGAGCTGATATTAACCAAGCACTTCCTGTGGGCCAGGTGCCCAGAATGTTCCCAAGCAGCCTCCCAACAACATCAGAGATGTACATAATAGTGCTATTGCACAGACTTAAATTGGGTGAAAAAGCTTCCCTAGGGTCCCACAGCTAGTATATTGTAGGACAGGGATTTGAACTTGCTGATTCTAAATATCATGCTTCTGCTTCCCTTCCCTCTCCATCAGCAAGTCTGTCTAAGTCAAATTGTCTGTTTTATATTACAAATGAGGTGCACAGTGGTGTTTACTAGATTTGCTTTCTCTGGGTTGAGCCCACTCCTTGGAGTGGCTGAGTTCTCAGTAACTACTTTTAGAAATGGAAAAGCCTGATCTCTCACTCTAGATTTTTCCAGGCAAATATCTACGGTTCCTTCAACAGCTACAAAGTGTGGTCTATCTCTGTTGGCACCTCTTTGTTGTACTTCTCAATGAGCCTGCTCTTGTAGCATTGATGGTCTTCTCAAAATGGAATCCAGGTTTTAGAGAGAATTAAATTCTCAGGTCGGCATAGCAGAATCCCCCTGCCCCTTTCCTTTATCTCTTAATTCAACTATAAGCCAGGGTACACTTGGTGGATGAAGAAAATCTTAGGTGGAATCATGAGTACTCTATGTTTTCCTGTCTCTGTGTGTCTCTTTATCTCTTGGTCTACCTCTCTCTCCAGACAGTGCAGCTGAATTGCCATGCATTTCATGCATTTCATTTTTGGAAGAGCAAATGCTTGGCAACACACACCTCCTTGTGGAATTTGACCATCTCAATCTACTTTGGGGCTTTTTTACTTCCACATATAGTGTCAGTATTCTCTGAGAGCTTCCCACTGGAACCTCTGCTTCTTTCATGGGAGGACTCCATATGAGAGGCCTCAGTCATATCTCCAGTCTCACTCTCCTTTATATTCCGATGACTCTCAGATATGTGCTTATTCCAGGGTTCTACACTGAAGTCAGGACCCATATTTCTTGCTTCCTATTAGGATGCACCACACACAGTTTAAACACAGAGGTTTAACTCAGCCCTTTACCCCAAAAGGAAGCCTTCCTCCTTCTTTCCCAGTCACCCATGCCAGAAAATTGGGAACCACACTGATCTCTTCCTTTTATTCATCCTGTGAAGCCAATTAAAGCTCCAAGTCCCATAGATTTTGTGCTTTAAAAAAATTTGGTATCCATCTGTCTCAATTCCTAGTTTCCCCGAATTGTGATATAACAGCTTAGGAACTGACATAAGAGCTATTTTTATGTGACTTAGGATTTTTGGTTCCTTGATATAAAAACCTGGCTAATGGGGAGCATGGTTGTTAAGAGGAGAAATATAGGAGAGAAAATGGCCCTTCTTTTAATTTCATCTCTTCCACATTATAATTTTGTGATGTTAACCAATTTGCTCAGCCTCTGTGGATCTGTTTCCTCATCTACACAATGGCAACAATCTTACCTAACACTTCCGAGGTTCTTACTTTGTGTAAAACATGTTCTAGGTGCTACAGATGAATCACTCACTTAATCCTCTGAGGTCAGTACTATTATTGTTCTCATTTTATAGACAAGTAAACTGAGGTTGTGTCAGTTGTGTCACTGCCTGAGCCCACTCAGCTAATAAATGGTAGAGCTGGGTTCCAGGACAGATGTTGCTGAGTTCTTGCCCTTGCCCACATTATAAGACTCTCCTTCAGAGGCTGTTCAGAGGAATAAGTTTGTTCATATAAAATGCTTAGCACAATGCCTGGTCCATGGTAAGTGCTTGATAATTCACTAAAATACACTGGCAAATGGGTTCACATTCTTATAAGGAACACAGGGTTTGGTGGCATAGAAATTCTTAGCAGACTTATCTATTGATTTTATTCCTTGGGAGACTATGGCTGATTAAGTTGACCAGTCCAAGATTTGATCACTGCACCTGCTCTGCTCTCTGTTATGATGCCCAAGCCCTCCCTGTTCCAGGTAATGAACTGCACCATATAGATTCAGCTGCCCTGGATTCTCGCTACCCCAAATGTGGAGAGGGGAGTTTGGGAAGTTTAGGGAGCCTGTATCAGTGCACCCTGTGCCCTTTGAGGATAGCCAATGTAATGTATATGAGTGGGAGACTGTGTTGGCAGTTCATTGTTTCATTTTCATCCATTTACTTATTTATTCATTTAACAAATATTAATTGAGCACCACCTTCATGCTAGGGACTGTCCTTCCCACAATCCCCGATGATCCCCTTGGCCTCTGTTTTTAGCTCTGCTCTCAAATAGTATAGAAACTTTGTGTCACTTTTCTGACACCTGGAACACACATAAAACTCTTTCACTCACAATATGTATGCCAGAGGCATGTTACTATTATTTTTTTAAGATCCTGCTGCTCTTAGTTTGATTTATCTTTTAAAGTCTTAGGCCATTCTCTTCCCATTTTCTTTGACGCTCCCTGCACAGTGAGGGATCCCTGGGGCCAGGGTGGCTTTTCTCCCAGTCCCTCCCTAGCTCCTCCTTTTGTAATTCAGTGTGCAGGTCTTCCATGCACTTTTTTGAAGGACACAGGATGATAACAAAATTGCTGATAATGCTAAAGATAGCTTTTAATGAATCTTGTTGCAAGGTATTATTGGAAGCCTTCTCTCTGGCGAGAAAGACCTTTTCAAGCTCCAAGAGTTTCACATTTGGAGACTTTTACAGCCTTGGGAGGGTTGTTTAGTATTGACTCAAAAAAAAAAAAACATTTCCTTTGACAAAGGCAAAATCTAATTTGTTAAACTGGTTGCTTTTGTTTTTCTGGTTTTATTATTGTTAAAAATCTGTATACTTTCCTGGATGCAAAAATAGCCGAGGTGCATTTCATTGGCTCTTCTTTTTTGCCTTTTTCCTGTGGCTGTTGACAGCCTGTGCTGGTGCAGAAATGAAGCCTGTTTGCTCATTAAAATGCCCTGAATTTCCAAGGTAGGCTCCTGGGGGTTGCCAGTGTACTGTCTCCTTTACAGGGGATCTGGTCAGGTCAGGCTGCTGGTCCAACCCTCTGATCTTTACCGAGACAACTCTACTCAATAGTCACCCTCTGCGCATGCTTTCTGAGAGCCTGGTGGGTGCCCCCTACTCTAACACAGTAACTCAGTGAAGGAGGACATGTAATCATGTCCTGCTTTGTAGATGAATACACTGAGGCATACTCATTCTTTTATTCATTTATTCAACAAATATTTGTGGAGGACCTACTATGTGTTGGGCCTCATGCTAGGTTCTAGCAATGTGGCAATAAATAAAACAGACAAAAATTCCTACATGAGGAGCTTAAATTTTAGTGGAGAGAGGCAGAATTCAAATGATAAGTGCATATTACATTGATAGTGATGAGTACTATGGGAAAAAATAAAGCAGAAAAGTATATAGGGAGACTGGGGGTTGCAATTTTACAGACAAGATCAAGGAAATTATAGCATTTGAATAAAGACTTGCAGGAAGTGAGAGAGCTGTGATATCTAGCGGGTATCGAAGGGGAATTTTTAAGCCAAAGAAACCTTAATTGCAAAGGTCCTGGGGCCAGAGACTAGAGGAGAACAAGGCAGAAAGTGCTCTGTGAAGAGATTGAAGAGTTAACTGACCACGTCACACAGGGCTTTGGAGGTCACTGTAGGGATTTTGGCTTTTATGGAGAGAGTTAGGGAGGCATTGAAGGTTTTAATAGAGGACTGATGACGTGACCCACACAGATTGCAAGTGGGATTCGGGTCTTTCCACTCTGCAGCCTCTGCAATTTCCTTACTCCGATACTGCTTCCTCCTCTTCACATTTCAGTATAAATTTTTGTGTCTGTCCCATGAGACTACAGCTCCTCAATGATACAATCTGAAGCTTGATCTTCTGAGAGTATTCCCCAGTTCCTACCTGATGTAAGCACTTAGCAAAGGCTTACAGAAAAGACCTGTTTCTGTACCTAGGGAAATAGAAGACATGGCTTTATAAGAAAGAGATTTTAGAACAATTTTTTTTTTAGAACAAGGAGGAAAAAACAAGAAATATATAACCATAAAATATAAGCACAACTTATTTCCTCTCTACACATCTCCTTTAACTATTTTTCACCCGCTGATGAAATTCAGATAAGTAATAATCCTACTATAATCATTTTGTATTTGTCTTTTTAAATTTAATATTGGAACATAAACATTTCTATGCATTTCTGTAGATCTTTTGTACGGAGGTTTTTAAGTAGCTGGCCAATATGACTTTATAAGGATATGTTATTATTTACTTTGCCAATTCATTTTTGGGCCATTTAGAAGCCTTTTGCGCATGCTTATTTTGTTTCTTTTTGCTACTGTAAATAATGCAGCAATGAACATCTTCATGCATGCATCCTTGTAATTTTGTTGTCCCATTTTCTCGGACTAATTCCCAGAAGTGAGTTTCTTGGATCAAAGCATATCAATACCTTTACATTTACTATTCACTGTTTTTATATCATTTTCCAGTGACTACTGCTCTCCTTATTACATATGCCTCTCAGTTTTGACTTTCCAGTTCAGGAATGTGAAATGGCCTTAAGTCCTGCTATATTTGAGAAATAGTGTTCAGTCTAAAGGTACAGAGGTGGTTGTGATAGTAGTGAGACCTTCTGAAATGTCCACTCTGTACCATTTCTCATTCGATCTTTACAACAGGCCTCACTGGCATGTGTTCTGGCTCATAGTTTCATGGGAGGAAAAGGAAGCTGCAGGGAGATTGGTAATGTGCCCATGGTTCCAGTTAACCAGAGTAGGAGAGAGGTTCAAGGCTGATACCAAGAGAGTCTCCTCCACGCCACCCTGTGGCCTGTGAGTAAGGCGCTGTCCTTGCCTTCATGGATCTCCTGACTTAGCATATAGGACGGCCTTTGCTGTGTCCCATAGGTGTTGGGCTGTAGTGTGTTCACTTTCATTTGTTTCCAGAAACTTTTTGTTTTCTTCCTTGATCTCATTGTTAACCCATTCATTATCCATGTATTTGAATGCTTATGAATTTTTTCCTTGAGGTTGGTTTCTAGTTTCAAGCCATTGTGATCCAAGAAGATGCTTGATATGATTTCAATATTCTTTAATTTTTTGAGGCTTGTTTTGTGTCCTTCCATGTGGTATATCACTAAAAATATTCCATGTGCATTTGAAAAGGATGTGTATTTTGCTTCTTTGGGGTGAAAGCTTCTGTATCTATCAATTTCCATATTTTTGCTGTGTATAATGCACACCGACATGTTAATACTAATTCCCATTTATAATGTGCATCCTTACCTTTCCCTCATAAATTTGGGCAAAGAATTGAACACTATACATGGCAAAAATACATAAGCCCACTTGATTTAGTGTTGTTCAATGCCACATTATCCTTGTTGAGTCTTTGCTTGGAAGATATATCCATTGTTGACAGTGGAGTATTAAAATCCCCTATGATTGAGTGTGCTGCTGTCGATATCTTTCTTGAAGTCCTCCAAGATTTTCCTTATATATTTAGGTGCTCTTATGTTGGGTGCCTATATGTTTACAAGGGTTCTGTCTTCTTGATGGATTACTCCCTTAAGTATTATGTTGTGCCCTTCTTTGTCTCTTTTTATGGCCTTTGTTTTGAAATCTATTATGTCTGATATAAGTGTTGCTACTCCAGCTTTTTTTTTCATGTCTGTTTGCTTGGAATATGTTTTCCCATCCCTTCACTTTCAGTGTGTGTAGATCTTTAGTTCTGAGGTTTTAATCCATTTACATTAAAGGTTATTATTGATACGTACTTATTCATTACCATTTTTTCCCTTTCACCTGCGTTCATCTCTCTGTCTCTTTTTCTTCATCTTCGTAAAGCAGTCCCTTTAGCTAGCACCACTTATAATGCTGGTTTGGTGGAGTTGTAGTCCTTTAACATTTTCTTTTTCTTTTGGCCTGAGAAATTCCTTATTTAACCTTCCTTTTTATTTTTAAGTATATTTTATTGATTATGCTATTAAAGGTGTGCCAATTTTTCCCCTTTGGCCCTTATGCCTATTATGCCCCTTACCTCCAGCAATCCCCACACCTTTAGTTCATGTCCATGGGTCATGCATATAAGTTCTTTGGCTTGTCCATTTCCTATACTATTCTTAACCTCCCCCTGTCTATTTTGTATACACCAATTATGCTTTTTAACCCCTGTACTTTTTCCCCTATTCTCACCCTTCCCCTTCCCTACTGATAACCCTCCAGGGAGCTCCATTTATATGATTCTGTTCCTGTTCTAGTTGTCTGCTTAGTTTGTCCTTTTTTTTTTTTTTTTTAGATTCATTTTTTGATAGTTGTGAGTTTGTTGTCATTTTATTGTTCATAGTTTTGATCATCTTCTTTTTCTTAAATAAGATCCTTTAACGTATAATAAGGGCTTGGTGATGATGAATTCTTTTAGCTTTACCTTGTCTGGGAAGCACTTTATTTGTCCTTCAATTCTAAGTGATAGCTTTGCTGGATAGAGTAGTCTTGGTTGTAGGTTCTTGCTTTTCATCACTTTGAATGCTTCTTGTCAATCCCTTCTTGCCTGCAAAGTTTCTTTTGAGAAATTAGTTGAAAGCCTTATGGGAACTCCTTTGTAGGTAACTCTCTTCTTTTCTCTCGCTGATTTTAAGACTTTCTTTATCTTTAACCTTTGGCATTTTAATTATGATGTGTCCTGGTGTTGCCCTCTTTGGGTCTAACTTGTGTTGGGACTCTCTGTGCTTCCTGGACTTGTATGTCTATATCCTTCATCAAATTAAGGAAGTTTTCTTTCATTATTTTTTCAAATAAGTTTTCCATTTCTTGCTCTTCTCCTTCTCCTTCTAGCATCCCTATGATTTAGATGTTCGCACATTTAGAAATGTACCAGAGTCTTCTTTTTCTCTCCTCGTTTTTTGAATTTTTGTTTCTTCATTTTGTTCTGGTTAACTGTTTATTTCTTCCTTATTTTCCAAATTGTTAATTTGCACTCCAGCTTCCTTCCCATCACTATTGGTTCCCTGTGGATTTTTCTTTATTTCACTTAGTGTAGCCTTCATTTCTTCCCTTATGCATTTTCCATGCTCAGTGAGATCTCTAACAATCCTTATTACCAGTGTTTTGAACTCTGCATCTGATAGGTTGCCTATCTCCATTTCTCTTAGTTCTTTTTCTGGAGTTTTGATCCCTTCCTTTCTTTTTCTCTTTCTTCCTTCCTTCCTTCTTTTTCTTTCTTTCTTTTATTGTTGTTCAATTACAGTTGTCCCCATATTCCCTCATTACTCTCCCATACCCTACACCCCCACCTCCCACATTTAATCCCTCCCCCGTTTTGTTTGTCCATAGGTCCTTTATACATGTTCTTTGACTTGACCCTTCCCTTCCCTTTCCCCATTATTCCCCTCCCTCTTACCCTGTGGTCACTGTCAGTTTGTTCTTTATTTCCATGTCTCTGGTTCTATTTTGCTCACTTGTCTTTTTTCCTTTTTTTAATTATGTTCCACTTATAGGTAAGATCATATGGTATCTGTCTTTCACTGCCTGGCTTATTTCACTTAGCATGTTCTTTCATTTGGGCCATATTTCTTTGTCTCCTCAATTTGGCAGCCTCCCTGCGTTTGCTTCTGTTATTGAGTAGAGCTACTTTGGCTCTGTCTTAGCATACCTGTTATGTTGTAAAGGGTGGAGTCTGAGGTATTCATCACAGTGGAACAACGCACTTCACCACTTTGTGATGCTGTATGTGGGAAGGGGTCTGAGAGGGAACAATTCCACTTGCTCAGCTCTTGACTCATTTCCAGTCATTTCCCCCCACTTCTTGTATGCAACTGGTGTCATTCAAGCTGCTTCCCTGGTGCTGAATCCCAGAGCAGTTGGGTTTGTGTACTCTCTAAGGCCATGTGTGTCCTTTAAATGAACTCTCCTGAGGGACTGACAGTTTTCTCCACCACCCTAACCCCCACTGGTTTTTACAGTCAGAAGTTATGAGGTGTTATTTCCCAGTGCTGGAATCCTGGGTTGCACAGTTTGGACTGGGGCTGGGAAGACTCACTCTCCAGGTGTCTCTCCCAGTTTTGATTCACCGCAGGTGAATGTGGGACCACCCATTCTACCAGCTGTAACCACTGCTGCCTTGCTGCAGCCACCACACCACATCCTTGCTGTCCCTTACCTGTTTGGATGAATATTTCTTCTTTAAATTCTTGGTTGTTAGACTTCCATAAGTTTGATTTTCTGGAAGTACTGGTTGTATTTTGTTTTGAGATTAGTTGTGATCCTTCTTATGATACTACAAGGAGGCAAAGCATGTGTTCCTATGCCTCCATCTTAGGCAGAAGTTCTCACCTTCCATTTTATTTTATTTTTTGAATATTTTCCTTATTTACTTATTTAAATTATTTTATTGTTGTTCAGTTACAGTTGTCCACATTTACCCCCCACCATTCCCCTCACCCCAGCCATCCCCACCCCCCTCCCCTTGGTTTTGTCCATGTGTCCTTTATAGTTGTTCCTGAACACCCTTCTCCCCATCCCCGCACCAACCCCTCTCACCTCCCCTCTGGTTACTGTCAGATTGTTCTTAATTTCAATGTCTCTGGTTATATTTTGCTTGCTTTTTTCTTTTGTTGATTATATTCCAGTTAAAGGTGAGATCATATGGTGTTTTTCCCGCACCACCTGGCTTTTTTCACTTAGCATAATGCTCTCCAGATCCATCCATGCTGTCACAAAGGGTATAAGCTCCTTCTTTCTTTCTGCTGCATAGTATTCCTTTGTGTAAATGTACCATAGCTTTTTGAGCCACTCATTTAATGATGGGCACTTAGGTTGCTTCCAGCACTTCACTATTGTAAATTGTGCTACTATGAACATTAGGGTACATAGGTTCTTTTGGACTGGTGTTTCAGGGCTCTTAGGGTATAATCCCAGCATTATTATAGGTCAAAAGGCAGTTCCATACTCAGCTGAGGAAATTTCCATACTGTTTTCCACAGTGGCTTCACCAGCCTGCATTCCCAACAACAGTGCACTCGGGATCCCTTTTCTCCACATCGTCTTCAACACTTGTTGATTTGTTTATGATGGTCATTCTAACTGGTGTTAAGTGGTATCTCACTGTGGTTTTAATTTGCATCTCTCTGATGCTAGTGATGCTGAGCGTCTTTTCATATGTCTCTGGGTCCTCTGTATGTCCTCCTTGGAGAAGTCTGTGTTTAAATCCTTTACCCATTTTTTAATTGGATTATTTATCTTCTTGGAGTGGAGTCATGTGAGTTCTTCATATATTTTGGAGATCAAACCTTTATCCAATATATCATTGGTAAGTATGTTTTCTCATATAGTTGGTTCTCTTTTCATTTTAATGCTGTTTTCTTTAGTCATGAAGAAGCTTTTTAATTTGATGAGGTCCTATTTGTTTATTCTTTCCTTTATGTGCCTTGTTCTAGGGGACATATCAGTGAAAATATTGCTGGGGGAATGTCTGAGATTTTCCTGCCTATGTTTTCCTCTAGGACATTTGTGGTGTCATGACTTATATTTAAGTCTTTTATTCATCTTGAATTTATTTCTGTGTATGGTGTAAGTTGGTGCTCAGGTTTCATATTTTTGCATCTAGCTGTCCAGCTCTCCCAACACCATTTCCTGAAGATGCTATTTTTAGTCCATTTTGTGCTTCTGCCCTCTTTGTCAAATATTAATTGACCAGAGACTTGGGTTTATTTCTGGGCTCTATTCTGTTCCATTGGTCTATGTGTCTGTTCTTATGCCAGTACCAGGCTGTTTTGATTACAGTAGCCTTGTAATACAGTTTGATATCAGGTATTGTGATTTTTCCTGCTTTGTTCTTCTTTCTCAAAATTTCTGCAGCTATTCAGGGTTGTTTATGGTTCCATATAATTTTCTGAAATGTTTGTTCTATATCTGTGAAATATGTCATTGGTACTTTAATAGGGATTTCATTGAATCTATAAATTGCTTTGGGTAGCAAGGACATTTTAATGGCGTCAATTCTTCCAGTCCATGAACATTGTACATGCTTCCATTTGTCTGTGTCTTCCTTACTTTCTTTCTTCAGTGTTGTGTCATTTTCTGAGTACAGATCTTTTACAACCTTGGTTAGGTTTATTCCTAGGTCTTTGTTTTTCTTGTTGCTATATCAAATGAGATGTTTTTCCTGATTTCTGCTTCTGATATTTCATTGTTGGTGTACAAAAATGCCTTTGATTTCTGAATGTTGACTTTGTGTCCCACTGTTTTGCCAAATTCACTTATTAGGTCGAGTAGTTTTTTGGTGGAGTCTATAGGATTTTCTATGTACACTATCAGTCATCTGCAAACAATGACAGTTTTCCTTCCTCCTTTCCAATTTGGATGCCTTTTATTTCTTTATTTTGTCTGATTGATTTGGCTAGGACTGCTAATACTATGTTGAATAGGAGTGGTGAAAGCAGACATCCTTGTCTTGTTCCTGATCTTAGTGGGAAATTTTAAGTTTTTTTCCATCGAGTATGATGTTGGCTGCAGGTCTCTCATATATGACCTTTATTATGTTGAGGAATGCTCCCTCTATTCCCACTTTGCTGAGTGCTTTTATAGTAAATGAGTGCTATATCTCATCAAATGCTTTTTCCTCATCTATTGCTATGATCATGTGATTTTTGTCTTTTGTATTGTTTATGTGATTAATTATGTTTATTGATTTGCGAATATTATACCATCCTTTCATCCCTGGGATGAATCCCACTTGGTTATGGTTTATTATCTTTTTTTAATGTATTGCTGGATGTGGTTTGCCAATATTTTGTTGAGGATTTTAGCATCTATGTTCATCAGTGATATTGGGCTGACATTTTCTTTCCTTGTTTTGTCTTTATCTGGTTTTGGGATTAGGATGGTGCTGGCTTCATAAAAAGAGTTTGGGAGTCTTCCATCTTCTTGTATTTTTTGGACTGGTCTGTGAAGTGTATGGGTTAGCTCATCCTTAACTGCTTTGTAAAATTCTCCTGTGAAACTGTCCAGTCCAGGGCTTTTGTGTGTCAGTTTTTTTATTATTGCTTCAATTTTGTCTGCTGTTAATGGTCTGTTCAGGCTTTCTGCTTCTTCTTCATTTAGTTTTAGAAGATTGCATTTTTCTAGAAATTTTTCCACTTCACCTTCCATTTTAAATGATAGCCTTACTGGGTAGAGTAGTCTTGGTTGCAAGGCTTTGCTTTTCATTACTTGGTATATTTCTTGCCAGTCCCTTCTGGCTTCTAGTGTTTCTGTTGAGAAATCAGCTGATAGACTTATTGGAGCTCTGTTGTATGTAGCTGTTGTTTTCTTGCTGCCTTTAAAATTCTCTCTTTGCTTTTAAATTTTGCCATTTTAACTATGGTATGTCTTGGTGTTGCCTCTTCAGTTTCATCTTCATTGGGACCCTCTGCTTCCTGGACTTGTGTGACTTTTTTCCCTCATCACATTAAGGAAGTTTTCTGTATTACTTTTTTAAACAGGTTTTCTATCCCGTGCTCCTCTTCTCCTCCTTCTGGCATCCCTATGATATGAATATTATTACACTTCATGTTGCCCTGAAGCTCCCTTAAATCCACTTCATTCTTTTTTAGTGTTTTTTGGTTTTGTTGCTCTGTCTGGGAATTTTTTTCTACCTTGTTCTCCATATTGCTGATTCAATCCTCTGCTTCATCTAGCCTGCTTTCAATTCTTTCTAATGTATTCTTCATTCCAGATATTGCATTCTTCATTTCCTCCTGGCTGTTATTCATAGTCCCTATATCTTTTTTCATGCTGGTACAATTCCCAGTAAGTTCCTTGAGAATTCCATGAAGTTCCTTGTAGTTCTCACTGAACTCCTTGAGCATTTTTATAACCATTATTTTGAACTCAATGTCTGATAGTTTTCCTGTTTTAATTTCATTTAGCACTCTTTCTGGGGATTCCTCCTTCCCTTTAAGTTGGGGGTTATTTTTTGTCTCCACGTTATAGGTGACTCTTCTTGTTTCTGAATATTAGATTGATCTGCTTTGACTCCCTGTTTTTGTGGTGTGAACTTCTGTGGTAGGAGACCTGTGGGACTCAGTGGTGTGGTCTTCTTGATCTGAGCTGGATGCTCTTGATGCCATTTATGTGGGCTCTCTGATTGTAATTAGGTGTTGGTTGTTGGATCATTTTTTGGTGGTTCCTTCCCTTTGGCTCGCTGACTGAGAGTCACACTGCCCACTATGTCTTGTATGCTGCTGGACAGGTGCTTCCATAACAAAACAAAACAACCCAGGAAATAAGCCCACGCCCACAAAAATCACTCCCATCCACAACCACACTATCAACCGGAAATGAGCAAATATTAATAAAGGTATGATGAGATTGATACTATTATAAGAAAGGAAAAAATATGAGATTAGTAACTGAAATAAAAATGATTTTGAGATGGCTGAGGGAGGAGAAATTATGAGTAGGGAATAGAAACAAGGTGAAGCAAGAATGAAAAGAGAATTTGCCTCATAAATTAAAAAAAGGAGGGAAGAAGGCAGAATGGAGTAAGGAAAGTAGAGTATAATGTTAGGTTTAAACAAAATTTTTTAAATATAGGGAAAAATAGGAAGCAAATTGGATAAAACGATCTACCACAGCAATATCAACAGCAAATGAGCAATGATTAATATAGGTGGAATGGGAATAAGAAGAAAAAAAAAGAGAAGGAAAAGCTTATGAGGTGTCTATTGGAAAGAAAAGTAATTTTGAGAGGAGAGAGGGAGAAGGAATACTAAGAGTGAGGAATGAAAACCAGGCTAAGAAAAGGAAAAATTAAAATTTAAAACAAAAATAAAAAGAAAAGGCAGGAAAAAGGCAAAATGGAGTAGGAGAGGGGAACAGTAAAGTTTGAGATTTGAAATACTAAAATAGTGAAGATCTAGAGAGAAAATTTTAAAAATGCAACAACTACCACCATATCAACAATCTATGAGCCAATATTGATAAACTTGAACAGAGAATAAGGATGTTCTTTTAAATGGAAAAAAGAATATGAGATGACTAATGACAAGAAAAATGGTTTTGAGAGGCTGGAGGGGGAAGAAATATTAAGAGTGTGAAATAGAAGCAAGTCATAGCAAGAAAAAAGATAAAATTTAAAACAAAAATAAGAAGAGGAAGAAGAAAGTAAAATGGAATAAGAGAAAGGAAGAGAAAATATGAGATTTTAAATAAACTAAGATATAAAAACTAGTGGAATAATAGGCACAAACTTGAAGGAAAAAGAAATGAATATTAAAAAGCTATGCAGGAGAGGAAATAAAGCAAATCATGAAGAAAACCGCGGTAGAATTTGACTCAATAGAATCCAGTGTTTACCACTGTATTTTCTTTCTGAATCCACCCCTGGTAATATCACTTGATGTCCTAGTCTGGCCCTAGGCAACCTAGGCAATCATGCGAGACTACACATGATCCACAGTCTGTGGCTTTCTCTTTCAGATTTAGCTGGTCTCTAGTGTTCTGTCCTACTGTCTTTTCATCAGCCCAGGGCCCAGGAGTGGTTCATTTAATGACCTGAGAGGAGCACCAGTACCTTCTCCACCTGCATCCAGTGGGGGCTTCTTGTGCAATAGGGTGGATGGGAACCCTGGGTCACCCCCTGGGGCCAGTATTCAGTCTTCGAGGAAGATGCTGGGAGTTTTTCCTGCCCCATCACCACATGTCTTGCTCTGTCCCACATTCTTTACAATAATGTATGGTTTCTGGTGAATTAACTGTCCTTTTTCCGTAAGGGGCCAATCTGTGTAAAAGGGGCAGATCTTTCTTGCTTGGTATAGACAGCAGCTCTGTCGAGGTGCCAAAGCTGGGCAGGACCCAGAACACCCCTCGTTGTACCTGACTCTAATTGCTCTGCTCAGCTGGTTTCTGCAGATCAGGACCTGAGGAACATTGTAACTCATAATGTCTGGTAAAGGGCCCTTTTGGCACTTTTTCTTCTTTCCCTTGTGGAAATGCATCCAGCAGGGGGCTCCTGAGCCTGGCCTCACTGATCTGTGGAGCCTATAATCCTGCAGGTGGGGGCTGGGCTCACCTGTCTGTGAGGGTACCTGCATGGTTGCAGAAAATCTCAGGCATTCAGATGACAGTCCACAGCCTGTCACTCTCTTGCTGTAGACTCAGGCCCAAACTCTCCACTCTGTACAGTCCCCTTCTCACCAGCTGTGCTGATTTGGGTCCCATAGTCCCTTCAGCATGACTCTATCCTTCTGAGTTTTTTGTTTGCAGAGATGCTGTGCAGGTGCACTCAAGCATGTGAGCACCAGGTCCCTGACAAGTCTTGAGTCTCACCTCAGTTCCTCTTTTAAAAGTTTCTGTGTGGCCCCCACACTGCAGCACTGAGCACTGGGTGGGCCTGTTCTCCACATGCTCCCCCTCCCCCAAAATCACTAAGTCTCTTGCAGTTATGGCTGGCCAGAACCTGTCAGTGCTTCTGACAGTTTTAGATAAAGTTTCTCTCTGGATGACTCCCAGATGGTGCTGGGGAAAGTCCCCCAGCAATACTATAACATGGGGCTGTGGCAGGGTGATCTTCTAACTCCTTCAAGTGATACTCAGCCACGGGTGGGCATGCTTCAGCCATGCTGTTTCTACAGCCAGCACTTCCCCTGTCATCTTGCTCCAACCCCAAGGCTTATGGCTCCTGAGCCAATGATCTGCAGCTGCCCTGAGTCTGTGTAGCCAGAAGTGCCAGGTTGGGTAGTAGTGGCAGCAGCTGCTTTGCTAGGAGAGCCCAGGCTGCCTCCTCCTGAGTGCTTTAGGTAGGAAGGCTCTTGCCCACTCATGCACACACCCGACATTCTCTTCTGTGTATGCACTCACTCACACAGCTCTCACTCCCTGCTGGATTTTTGAGTTGGTTGTTCTGTGGTTTAGCTGCAAGACCATTCCAGATCTGGGAGCAAGTGGATGGAGCTTCCAGCTACTCAGCAGCCATCTTGGACCCTCCAGGTTAGATAATTTTTACCAAAATTTTATCGTGTTTTATATTTTAGGTATATAATAACATGTTAAATTCCCTTCAGTTTTCAATTGAACGATTCAGTTGACCACCTCACCTATGTGTTGCTTGATTCTTTGTATATGCATCATGTATGACTGGCTATATTTTTCCACCTTGTTTGTGCTTGTGTTTGTATGATATTGCATGGGGCATGGCTGTCTATATGTTTAGATGATTGTAGAAGGTGGCTTGTCCTGGGTGGGATGCATTTAAACAGTGTGCTTGCCTGCTTTTGTGTTTTTTGTCAGAGTTTCTCCAGGTAGGGGCATGGTAGGCATTTTGGATGGGCTGATTCTGGGTTGAGCTAAAGTGAATTTATGAGAATTAACACCCTTTGAGCATGGACAATAAATATTTTAGCACACACAGTTCATGTGAGAATCTAATTATTTCCCCATATTTCCAAATGCCACCTAGGGGGTTGTGAACTACTCTATATGAAACAAGACTGGACGTTTGTATCTAAACCTTCTGCAAGTGTCTTGTGATCACTGTGGAGAGTGCGTGTTGCAAGCAGGAGATGGTCTGTGCCTACAGGAAGGGTTCTTTGTGTATCTTTGCATGTGAGTGTATGCACATCAATCACCAGGTGTGCCTGTGCTTCTGTATCCCTGAGCTTGGCCCAGATTGTGGTTAGCAAACAGCATTTTGGAGTCATTTGTCACAGAATGGAGTCACACAAAGGACCATTACTATAGACCAATGACCACATGAAGCCATACTCCCATGGCCAGACACACATCTGACAGAATGCATACAAAGTCACACACACATACATCATCCTCATTCTTATTCAGGCCCATGGTCTTAGCCAGAATCAGGCCCAGAGCTGTGTATGCATTCATATCCAGCGCGCACACACACACACACACACACACACCAGAAGTCACTACCAGAAGAACATGAACTACAGATTCTACCTAACTACACTCAGAGGGAAGCTTTGGTCCTATAGTGCTGTGGGTGACCTTGAACACCCTGCTCCTATCCTTTGTTTGGAACATTAAAAGGGCTCACACTGCAGGATGGAACAAAGGGAGATGCCAACCAGCACAGCCTGTGACTTCCCTGGAGGATAGTCCCTCTTTCTCTTCCTGAACCTTCCAGCTCCCTCAGCACTCTCTATTTGTTTCCCTCTGTGTCACTTCTAACATCTAAGAGTGTACCTGGGAAGCCCAGATGAATCTTGCCCACTGTTTAATATCTATACTGAGCTAATACATGTGTTCTCTTAAGATGGGGATATTGGGAGTGCATTTCTTGATTTTTCTTTCACAGGAAGCTAAAATATCTAATTGCCATTGCATTTTGATTATTCATGACTAGAAGAATTGAGGCTCCAAAACAAAAATTATCTTCATATCTTTTATACTGAGCTTCAGAATAACATGTCCCTCATTAGAAAGCTAAATAAATGTTCACACACAAATACTCAGATTCATTCAAAGAAAGATATACACATACTGTCAGAAATGCATTTTCTGGGATACATCTGGCAACCCAGTACACCAGGTCCCTGGTACACCCACATCACATGCTCAGATGCCTGTACATGGCAACAATACACATGTAGAAACACACGTTGTCCCTCCAGCTCCACACCCAGCTATGGACATACCCGTTTCCCGGCTTTAGCCTAGAGAATGGAAAGTCATAGAAGATCCACAGATGGGCCAATTCACTGGTAAGAGTGGACAATAGTCATCACAAAATTTCCTCCAAAAAGATGGGTGAGTTGGAAGCTTCAGAATGTTAAACTTCAGTTATGATTACAAGGAAGTAAGCCACATCAGAAGAGTCTGTGACAAAGAAGGGTATAAGTTTTAAAACTTTCCCCCATAACCATTAAACAATTATTTCTGAGCCTATTTGACTACATGGCTGTGTTTTTTACAAAGTCTGTGCTGTAGCGTTTGCTGGTATTAATTTGTGGACAGAGTGAGAGTGCAGAGATGCTCTGCAGTGGCAGTAAGTGCCTAGCTCTTGCTGGAAAAGCCTGTCAGAGTCATTTTTTCTGATGAGAACTGGGATTGCATTTAGTACTGACTTCACTACATCTTCCATCTGCTATTTATCAGAGGAGGGGCTGACAGGACCAAACTAGGTAAGTGGGGGAGTGAAGAGAGAGATGTATCTTGGTAGAGAGAAACCTAAAATTACACCCCCCCCCCATTTTCAAATGCCCCAGAAGGATTTAAAAACCACTGGATATAAAGGATACAGAGCTTTGGAAAGAGAAAAAACAACAACAGAGGAAAACAGTGCAGAGGAGACAATATGAGTGACAGAGACACAGGGAGACAGAGAAGGCGAGGGAACAGACACTGTGCATGAGAATTGCCTGTGAGACAAAGACCTCATGAAAAAGATCACAGTATGAAGGAACTTGAGTGTATATGTGTGCACAATCACAGGCAAGTCTGCTTATGAAGAGGTGATGGGAAAAATAAAAAGAAATGCAGAAAAGAGGATGTACAAGAGAAGAGAGAAAGCTCTAGAAATCCTGTGTGTGGGCATTAGTGTGTCTGTAAAAACAAGAGGGAGAATGAAGATGATATTGTTTGAACACCTGCATCCAGTCATTCCTGAATCTAATATATTCCTGAATTTGTCAGTTACATAAATCAATAATCCCTTTTGACTTGGGTGAGTCATGCTGCTATTGTTTAACCTGGTTTGAATAGGTTTCTGTTACTTCCAGATAAAATGGTCCTGCTTGATAGTTGTCATGTCCTCCCCACAACCATGCATTTACACAAGTTGTTTTTTTCTCTAGAATGTCTTTCCTTCCTTCTCTAACTGATGAACTCTTTTTCATCTTTTAAGTGCCTATTCAAATGTCACCTCTTCAGTTAATTTTTTTAGAATCATCTAGTAAGTCATTCATCTACTCTGTCCACCAGCATCTTCCGCAATCCTCTGTGAAGGCACTGATCACACGCATTGTGGTATATAAATCAGTGTCATATCTCCCAAATAGATTTGGGCCAAAATTAGTTTTACTTGCCTTTCTAACTCCATCGACCAGTGCATTACCTGTGTGTTGTGAACACCAAGGGTTTGGTCATCCTCCTCTGTCCTCATGTCTCTTTTTTCCCCCCTCCCCCTTTTCTACTTCTTATTCTTAATGATTTTACCTGCACAGAGAAGGCGAAATCACAAAAGTCTCACTAAGATTCACTGGAGAAGAGGCAGCCTAAGAAAATGTGCACGATGTCTGGAATTCAGAGAGGGCAGCATATAAAGCCAGTTGGGTCCTGGTTTATCTAAATGATCACACAGGGCAGGAGTAATATGACTCAGATGTTGGGGTCCCTAAGAGCCCATGAGAAACAAAGAGGATCTACAGGAAATTTTAACCTGAACTTACATGAAGCCTTGATTGGAAAATAAACCCATTGCTGGTTCTTTGAGGAGCTGAGACTTGAAACTGAGTCCTCCAGTTCCAATGTCACTTTCTAGGGTAGCAGTACTTAGACAGACCCCATAAGGGTCCCTCTCCCCAAACTTCTTGCTCTAGTATTCCCAATTACTTCATTTTTATTCAAATTTTGTCTTTTTCCAACTATGCTTTTCAGAACATGTAGTATATCTAGGCCTTGGGCTTTAACCCTTAACCCAAATTGTGATCACTTCCCTTTCAGGATCTCTGACTTGGTCAATGCCCAGTTTGACCACCACTTCTACATCTTCACATTCTCAGGATGAAAACTAGAAAAAAAAAATCACTGTTCTCAATGGCCATTGTCTACCTGACCATATCTCCTTCTAAGGCAGATTTGGGAATTGAACTAAAAGGTCGTTATGGAATCAACATTAGCAAGAGTGTGGTCAACAATGATTGTCTGCCTCAGTGGCCCCTAAGGACCACATATGTCAAAGTTAAAAGGGATGTTCTTGGGGGGGTTGGGAAATGCAGACAACTGTAATTGAACAACAATAATTTTTTTTTAAAAAGGGACATTCACCACATGAGTGAATTAACAGAGGAAACCAATACTGATTGGTTTACACTGGTAAAGAAATTGTCACCATGGGTGATTGAACTGCTTCAGTCCCAATAGCTCCTTTTCTGCAAGGCCTGATAGATTTTGTTCCTACTATGATTCCTGTGACCCCTCTGAGCAACCTTGAAATAAAATACAAGTCCCTGTGTGTTAGCAATATTGAAAGTGCCTCTACTCTTTAAAACCAAAAGAACCAGAACTGGAACTTCCAACCACAGGGGTTTTGGTCAGATATCACTCTTCTTGGTGAAAGGACACCCATGGCAGATGGGCAGATGTGATCCTGGAGATGGGTAATGGCCTCTATTCTGGTGCAGAGTAGAATCTGGAGGAAATGATCAATTCACAAAGGCCAATTCTAGATTTTCTTCCATGCTGGTGACACACAGTGTCCAAAGGGATAAGGGTCTCCATCATCATTCTGAAACAATGATACTACACAGTAGTGAAAGCGCTGGCATGTAGCAGTCAGACAAACAACTGATTAAAGAGCCCAGAAAACCTTCCCAGAGCATGTGTCCAGTCCTGAAAGGGCTAGCAAATGCGAGATAGCTTAAGGCCAGAGTTATCTAGTTACCATGATGGTAAACTTTACCATGGGCAGGGGAACTAGGCAATGAGGCAGGGACTGAGACAGAAAAATGAATTCTGCGGCCTGAGCCAAAATGGTTGAGGGTGGGGAGAATATAGAAACAACATGACTGCTCAGTTACTAGGAGGCAGCTGAGTTGCCTAGGGCAGCTCAAGTATATGAGCCAAATTTGGCCATAAAAGAGATTATGGCAGCAGCACAAAAGATAATTCCTGAGTCACCCAATTCTAGAGTCCAGTTGGGTAAACTTAACTCTAAGACTCATTCATTTAGAGGCCTCTGGCTATAGTTTTAGAAACCGGGGCCAGGGTGAGCTTAGTAAGGAGGAAAAGGGCAAGAGTGACACACAGTCTGAATAGGCATGTTTTAGAAATTCATCAGCAAGAGAAAATAAAGTTTTTTGTCTCAATATGCCTTGACCTTTCTGGAAAATTCTAACAATTCTACAAGAGTTTCAGCTTTTTATGATTGAAGAGCCAGCAATCAGAGCAAAAGCACAACCAACAGTGCCAGCCTTCCACCAGGTCCTGCCCTTTCCCATCTGGAAAACAGCGTTTTGGAGCCCAGAATGCAGTTGGGTGAATTAGTTTAAATTGCTAAACCTTGGCTCATGAGGGTGTGCATTTAAATTTTATAATATGGGAAATTAATTTTTAAGTTATTAGAACAGAAAATTTAATAGGATTAATTCTACTGGTTCACAATCAGAAGAAAGGTCGCCGTGTCAATGAACATCAATAAAACGATCCACAATGAATGAAAATACTTCCCATGTTTGGCTATTTATACAAGGCCTCTCCCTTCTCTGCCCTGGTGGCATTTGTAAAGGGAGGTGCATCCCCCAGTCTCTGCTATTAATGAGTGTGGGTCAGGGTGCCTGTGTCCAAGAACTACCCAGGTAGAAGGTGAATTTTGGCTTGATGGAAGAGTTTCCTCTGGCTTAGGTCCTCATCCCCAGAGAACTAGAGGGTAAGGTTTGCAGATAATGCCAGCTGTTTTTTAATTTTCATTAGGAGGCTGTGGAAATGAAACTAGCAATTGTAGGGATTCAGGTTGCTTACTGGATGCCAAATGTAGCTCCTTGGAAATGAGGGGGAAAAGGTTCAGAATTTCTGAAGAGGGATTGTCAAGATTGAACAGTTCTGGCTGGCTAATGGGAAAAGGCCAAGGGCTGCTGATTCCCTTTCCCATTTGATTTTGCCTGGATCGAGTTGGGACAGAGTAGGATTTCTTTCTATTCCAAATTCTATTTTTATGAAAGGCAGTATGGCCAAGTTACGGGAAGCTTCACCTCCAGAGTTAGCCAGTCTGGGTCTGTGCTGGCTCCACACTTTCTAACCTTGGAAAATATATGTCTCTAATGATTATTCTAACTGCCTGTGAAACAGGTGTGTGTGTGAGAGAGAGAGAGAGAGAGAGAATATCAGTTCAGATGATAGGTTTTTGTGCAGATTCCATTAAATAATGAAGGTAAAACACTTAGCATAGTGTCAGGCCCCTGGCAGTACTTGCTTCCCTTCCTCTGGGAATGCAAATGGAGGAAATACATAAATTTCTCAACTCCTGATCTAAACAAAGGGTTGATCACGAAAAAGCAACTGGAGAGCAGAAGAGTAGCTCATGCTTCTCACTCCACAGGTAATTTACTTTTAAATTAAAGAATGCAAATGAATAATTAAAATGTTAGGACTGGGGAAGAAGATCCTCCACTTACCTCGTCTCAACCTCCTATTGCTGCCATAAAAATTCAAAAGGCATAATACAGACAGGTTTCAGGCAGTACCTGATGTCATGGTTAAAGACTAGGACAAAGTAAAAGCAGAAGAGGAGAAACAGAGAGAGACGGGGGAATTAAGCTTCTGAATTACATGTAGACCAAGGGCTGGAAGCAAGACCAATGAATGGAAGTTGGATTTGGTTCCCAATCCAGCTTTCTGGGACTGGAAAGTGATGAGCTTCCTATCACTGAGGCATGTTCCAGTTCAGGCAGAGCAGCTTCTTTGTCATGATGGGATGGTAGCACTTTTTGTATCAGGTGGAAAATTGGTTCAGATAACTTCTTACTTCAGGTCCACTGGCATCCTTTCTGAAACTCTTGGAGCACCCAACTGAGACCAGATCCTCCCACAGGCTTCCGTGAACTCCAAAGAAGGCCATTCTCTGAAGAGTTTCAATACTTTGGCTTTGGAAAGAAAAAGTAAAAATCACTTCTCTTAGGGTATTTCCATGGGGTACTTCAAAGAAGAAACAGTCACAGTGAATGATGTAGTCAGAGGCTGAGTAGTTGGGAGAATGTAAGGTGACAGTTCTTCAAGACATGGGGACTCTGAGAGCTCTGAATGTCAAGGATGGATTGAGAATCATTTGAGATGACACACAGGGTACTTGTCAACCTCGTAGTTGGTGAGGCTCCCTCCCATATACAGTCCCTTGCAAGGTGCTGTGGCTTATGTTTGCAACTAGCTTCCAATCTTCTCTTATCTTAGGAAAGGGGCTCAGAGTACATCATGCATCCACCTTCTCATGCAAGAAGTAGCCCAGCCACAGGTGGGAAGGAAGTTACCAGAATTATGCAACTGGTAAGTAGGAATTTAGAAGGAAAATAACAAAGGCTGAATGGCAGCTGTGTTTCATTCACCTGAAGAAAAAATGAACTTGTTTATTAAAGGGCCACAAACACAAATACCAGGCAAGCAACAAAAGGCATCAAAATGCATTGATGAAGAGTGGAGATGTGGAGACCACCTGGGTTCAAATTCCCACTGCACCATTCACTATGTGACCTTTGGCAAGTTTCTTGACTACCTCAGTTTCTTCATCTGTAAAATAGTAAAATAATAGTAAGCCTTTCACAGGGTTGTTAAGCTGTTTATATAAGTTAATATTTGCAAAACCTATAGTCCCTGGTACACAGTAAATGCTAAGTGTTTGTTAAATAAGGGCAAAGCATAAAGTATCCAGAGAGTAAGGGGAATGGAAAACAGGAGGACTGTCACCAGCACACACCAGCTTCAGCCAGGTCCTGCCATGGAAAACGTGGATACAGAGCTGTCACATTCTCCAGGTCTTAGAAGAAGCTAGAACTCATAATTTATTTAAATCAATTTATTCATCTGACAACTGAGTTTATTGGCTGTTGTATCTCAGACTTGAGTGAAGTTCATGGCAGGTTTGCACAGTGAAGGGGGTCAACAGGGTAGAGGAACCAAGGCACCCAGGAAATATATTTGCTTCACTCTGAGAGAAGGGTAGATTTTCTAGGGGCCACAAGGACTTTCTTTCTATTCGAAGACCACGTAAAGTGTTTTCCTGCCTCAGGATATTGTAAGACAGGATAATTATTACTAGCTGCTCTAAAAACATCCCCCAAATGCCTAAGGACTTAGCACAATGAGTTTATTTCTTGCTCACTTGCATCTCAGACCAAGGCAGGTCAGTGAAGGAGGTGGAGTATCCTTCAAAGGCTGAAGAGCTGACTGGCGTTTGGCCATCTTCACTGCATGGCTTCTAAGGGCTGCAATCGCTAATGCCCAAGGTGGGGGCATGGAGGAACACTTGAGGGGCCATACTGGAAAATCATAAATATCATTTTCATTCAGTGCCATTGGCCAGAACTCAGTTATGTGTTCTGGCATGGACTGGAAACCATCCAGCCATGTACCTAGGAAAGAGAGGAGAAATTCAGGTATGGGTCAACAGTAGCATTTGTTGCATCAGGTTTTTGCACTTGCCCTTCTCTCTGCCCAGACCACTCTTCCCTTCTCATGTCCCACCTCCTCATCATTCATCTCTTAACTTCCTCAAACACACCTTTCTTGACATACCTGTTTACAGGAGCTCCCCACTTCTCACCCCACATCCTTTACCACCTCAGTCCATATGGCACATGGCACATTCTGAAGTCTCCTATGTGTCTGTTTATTTCTTGCATATCATAGGGCTCTGCTTCCCCCTTCAGTAATGAGAGCAGGGATACTATATGCCTGGTTTACCAAAAAGGCTGATTTAATGGATTCAAAGTTCATTCGAATCACAAACAACGTCACAGGAAGCCAGAGCTGTGCTGCCTCTGCAGTGATCAAAGATTAAATAGGCCTCTTAAATTCCCTCCCATAGACCTGCATTCTGCTGCAGCCCAGTCAGCAGGTAATGGGGCTGCCGGTGGTGTCTGTGCTGGTTCCTGAAGTCAGCTCGTGGATGCACTATTTCATATGCTTTACAGCACCTACCACAGTGTTCTCTTCCAGCCCACTCGGTCATTTTAACTCTGTACAGAGGGTTTGAAATGTTTCTCCTATTCCAGGTCTACTTGTTACTATGAGAGAAAATGCCACTGCAAAGATAAGGGATTTGGATATGTGTGTGTGCATGGGTGTTCACTCACAAGTGCATGTTGGAACATGAGTTGAGGAGTGAATCCAGTGATGAAGGCAAAATAAGTCAATTATTTACAGCTATGAAAACAAAGAAGCCCCCAAATCTTCATGACTTACAACTGTATGAGTTTATTTCTTGCTTCCACTCTGTGTTGTTGGTTGTGGGTCAGCAGTGGCTCTACTCCAAGTGTCTTCATATTGCAGTACCCAGGCTGAATGAGCACCTGGAACACTCATTACTTGTGACAGAAGGAAAGCTCACACGGGCTCTTCAAGCTCTTGCTTGGAGCTAGCACTTCATTGGCCAAAGTGAGTTGTATCACTGAACCTGCTGTCCAGAGCATGGGGAGGCAGACTCCTTCCTCAAAACACAAATGACACATCCAGTGTCAATTGGTGGAGAAGTGTTACCCACTTATGGGAAGGAAAGTAAGTAGTTGGGACTAAACATGCAAATGTATCATGCTCTTGTTCTAAAGAAGTTTTAAGACAGTTTGTTAGCCAGGGTTGTTTCAGTTGGAATAAATAGAAAATCAGCTCAAATGGGCTTAATTTTGAAAGAAATATTCCTGGCCTTCGCCTCATTGGTTGTCAGGTCACACATGTGGTGCAAGTTCATTCTCTCCGTTCCTTCGGTCTGTGTTTCTGTGTGTAGGGTTATTCTCAGACAGGCTCTACCCATGGTCTGGCCTGTTGGAACTCCAATTGTATAGCCCTGTGGAGAGAGGGCAACCATTCCCCCCAAATTCCAGCCCAAGACTACAATTAAATGTCAGTGGATCAACATGAGTGACATGACTAGAGCTAAACTAATCGCCATGGACAAGGAATAAAATATGGAAATGAGCATACATGGGCTGTGTAATGACTCCTAAGCTCTGGGAAGGGCAGGTGTGTTCTTCCCAAATCTGAACACTATGGACTAAGCCATGGGAACACTATGGTTCCCATGTTTGAATTAACATGTTTATTGTGAGATAATATGGATTGCTGGGCAATGGAAAACCACTGAACCAAGGAAAGTAGGAATTGGAATAAAAATTCAAAACCATGGCTAAAAATAGAACACAACTAAGCATCCCATGAGGGCTAATTAACTTGCCCTATTGGTATTGAAAGTTTGAGTTTCTTGATGGTCATAGTAGCTTGGCAAAATATATTGTTATCACCCACTTATTTCTGCTACCAAAGACTAAGCACAAATTAGATTATCTAAAACAGAAACTTTAAAAATGCTTAGGTTGTGAATCAGAGGATACAAGATACCGGTTGAGTAGGTAGGAGCTACACTAACCTCCTCCCAGGACCAAACTGGAACTACAACTAAATTAAAGAAAAATCATCCTGAATAACCAACTGAGCGTTAGCTGGAGAGAAGTCTCATAACCAAGGAAATATGAAAGAAACCACTTCACCACATTGAGACTGATAGGGAGTACAGAGGCACGAAAGGTCTGGCTGAGCTCCCACAAGCAGCAGCTGAAGCTCTGGAGGGATATTTCAGTAGTTAGGGGGTTTCTCCTGAGAAGTGTGGGATCTAAATCCCAAGCTGGGCTCCCCAGCCTACAGCACCAGAACTGATCATGGAATCCAAATAGCATCTGGCTACGAAAAGCAGCAAGGTTTCTGTCCACCAGGGAGAGATGGCTAGAGACACAGAGAACATCTTAAAGGGCCAACACACAAAATTTCCTTTTCAGCCACTTACCCTGGACTCTGGCAGAGAGAGTGCAGACTGGACTAGAGATGCTTGAGGAGAGTCTGGGGTTGGTGGCTCTGGGGAGAGAACTGAAGGAATAGTTGTCAGGATCCCTGTGCTGAGTCATTCTTCATACTGCAGAAGCCATCTTTCTCAGGCAGAGCACTTCACTCCATGCATCATAGCCTGAGGGGAAGCAATAGCCATGCCCATGGGAATCACTCTTGTCCTATACTGTGGATCATAAGTCTGGCTATTTCAGAAACAAAGCCTAACAGAATGCGTTTAGGCAAAGGAGATTTCTGGGAGCTCTGAGACTTTAGCTGACACTCCCCCAGATGGCTGCTGATAAAATCCCACCTTAGTGTGCATCCTTATTCTTTCTTTACACACTCAGGACCAGCAGAGGGAGCCACAAACTGTGAATAACTGATAGCCACAAACGGATTGCCCAAGGCCAGTCACAGTCAGCATCTGACATAGGTTTGAACCAGAGTCTGTGCAGATTTACCTAATGCATAGAAACAAATACAAAGAAGCAGCCAAAATGGGAAAACAAAGAAACAGGCCCTAAGTAAAAGAACAAGAGAATTCTCCAGAAGAAGAACTAAATGAAATGGAGCAACTTATCAGATATATAGTTTAGAGTACTGATTATAAAGATACTCAAGAGCATGAAAAAAGACACTAGAAACAATAGAAAAGGACCAGTCAGAAATAAAGAATGTGGGACTTTTGGCCAAGATGGAGGCATCAATAGACACACTGTGCCTCCTTGCACAACCAAAAGAGGAAAAACAACAATTTAAAAAACAAAACAAACAACCAGAACTGACAGAAAATCAAACTGTGTGGAAGTCCGACAACCAAGGAGTTAAAGAAGACATTCATGCAGACCCATAAGTGGGGTGGAGCCGGGCGGAGAGCGCATGGTGAGACAGCAGTTTGTGGAACAGGGCGGACAATGCTGCAACTGCCCAGAGAGACCCACTGCAGGCGCACCTGGAGAAGTCCGCAGCTGGTCGACCCAGAACCAGCAAGGCTGAGACTGGCGGTCCCTCACTCGTACACAGATAAACCAGGAGAAAAAGCTGGGGAGCGGAGCAGATCACGCAACCCACCAACACAGGTAAATAAATTCTCAAACCACCAATTGACACCTCAAAACACCTGTGGGGGTTGAGGCAGTAGCAGGAGGAACTCCCAGCCTCACAGGAGAGCTCGTTGTGGGGAAGTGACTGGGAGCCTGTGGATAGCAGAGCAGGCTCCAGTGTTCCCTCCCAGGCCCCACCCCCACAGGCCACGTAGCAACACAACAACGTAGGTTACCCACCCTGGTGAAAACCTAAGGCTCTGCCCCTTAAAGTAACAGGCACCCTGAGGAAAACATGACCCAAATGAGAGAGCAGATCCAAAGACCAGAAAAAATTCAACTAAGCCACGAAGAGATAGCCAACCTATCAGATGCACAGTTCAAAACACTGGTAATCAGGATGCTCACAGGATTGGTTGAATTTGGTCACAGATTAGATGAAAAAATGAAGAATATGCTAAGAGAAATAAGGGGAAATGTACAGGGAACCAATAGTGATGGGAAGGAAACTGGGACTCAAATCAACGGAGTGGACCAGAAGAAAGAAAAAAACATTTAACCAGAAAAGAATGAAGAAACAAGAATTCAAAAACATGAGGAGAGGCTTAGGAACCTCCAGGACATCTTTAAATGTCCCAACATCTGAGTCACGGGGTGCCAGAAGGAGAAGAGGAAGATCAAGGGATTGAAAACTATTTGAACAAATAATGAAGGAGAACTTCCTCAATCCGGCAAAGGAAATAGACTTCCAGGAAGTCCAGGAAGCTCAGAGAGTTCCAAAGAAGTTGGACCCAAAGAGGAACACACCAAGACACATCATAATGACATTACCCAAGATTAAAAATATGGAGAGATTCTTAGAACAGCAAGAGAAAAGGAGACAGTTACCTACAAAGGAATTCCCATAAGACTTTCAGCTGATTTCTCAAAAGAGAACTTTCAAGCTAGAAGGGGCTGGAAAGAAGTATACCAAGTCATGAAAGGCAAGAACCTACATCCAAGAATATTCTGTTCAGCCCTGGTTGGTGTAGCTCAGTGGATTTAGTGCAGGCTGCGAACCAAGTGGTCACTGGTTTGATTCCCAGTCAGGGCACATGCCTAGGTTGAGGCCAGGTCCCCAGTAGGGGCCAAGTGAGAGGCAACCACACATTTATGTTTCCCTCCCTCTCTTTCTCCCTCCCTCCCCCCCTCTCTAAAAATAAATAAATAAAATCTTAAAAAAAAAAAGAAAGAATACTCTGTCCAGCTAAACTTTCATTTAGAATGGAAGGGCAGATAAAGTGCTTCTCCGATAAAGTCAAGTTCAAGGAGTTCATCATCACTGAGCCTTTATTATATGAAATGTTAAAGGGATTTATATAAGGTATGGAGGGATATCAACAGGGCAGTGGGGGGAGGGGGGAGAGAGGAGGAAAAAGTACAGAGAATAAGTAGCATAAACAGTAGGTAGAAAACAGACAGGGGGAGGTTAAGAATAGTATAGGAAATGTAGAAGACAAAGAACTTACGTGTATAACGTATGGACAAAAACTAAAGGGTGGGGAATGGGGGGTGGGGGTGGAGGGGAAGAAAGGGGGGAAAATGGGACAACTGTAATAGCATAATCAATAAAACATATTCATAAAAAAGAAATAAAGAATGCAATATCTGAAATAAATAATAAACTAGAAGGAATAAACAGTAGGTTAGATTAAGCAGAGTATCAAATCAGTGTTTAGAAAGATAAGGCAGAAAAAGACAATCAGAGAAGTAAAAGAAAAAAGAATTTTGAAAAAAATGAAAAGAGCTTAAGAAATATTTGGGACAACATGAAGCATAACAACATCTGCATCATGGGAATACCAGAAAGAGACAAGAGTGAGCAAGGATTAGAGAACTTATTTGAGGAAATAATGACTGAAAACTTCACTAATTTGATGAAGGAAAAAGACACAAAAGTCTAGGAAGTACATAAAATCCCAAACAAGATGGACCCAAAGGGGTCTATGCCAAAACACATTATAATTAAAATGGCAAAAGTTAAAGATAAGGAGAGAATCCTAAAAGCTGCAAGAGAAAAACAGGTAGTTACCTACAAGGGAGCTCCAATTAGGTTGTCATCTTATTTCTCAACAAAAACCTTTCAGGCCAGAAGGGATTGACATGAAATATTCAAGGTGATGAAAAACAAGGACCTACAATCAAGGCTAGTTTAACCAGCAAGGCTATCATTTAAAACTGAAGGAGAAATAAAGAACTTCCCAGATAAGAAAAAGCTAAAGGAGTTTGCTAGCACAAAACCAGTCCTGCAGCAAATATTAAAAGTCTTGTTTGAAGAAAGAAGAGGAAGAAAAAGAGGAGAAGAGCAAGAAGAAAGACAAGAGCAAGAGCAAGAAGAACAAGAAGAAGGAGAAGGAGCAGGAAATTGGTTTAAAAATAAAATGGCAATAAATACATATTTGTCAATAATCACCTTAAATGTAGGCTTAACCAAGAGACATAGGGTAGCTGAATGGATAAGAAAACAAAGCCCATATTTGTGCTGCCTCAAAGAGACCCACCTCAGATTGAAAGATACAAACAGACTAAAAGTAAAGGGATGGAAAAAATATTTCATACAAATGGAAATGAAAAAGAAGTTGGGGTAGCAATACTGTTACCTAACAAAATACACTTTAAAACCAAGGATATATTAAGAGACAACGAAAGACATTATATAATGATGAAGGGGAAAATCCAACAAGAAAATATAACCCTAGTAATTATATATGCACCCAGAATAGAATAGTAACACCTAAATATGTAAAGCAAATCTTGATGGGCATAAAGGGAGAGATCAACAGAAATACAGTCATAGTAGATTTAACACCCCACTGATTCCAATGGGTATATCTTCCAGACAAAAAATTAACAAGGAGACAGTGGCATTGAACCAGCAGTACCCAAATTTTTGGCACCAGGGACCAGTTTCACAGAAGAGTTTTTCATGGACCAGTGAGAGGAGGGGACAGGAGGCAGAGCTCAGGCAGTAATGCAAGCAAAGCTTTCCTCCCTGGCCTGCTGCTTACCTCCTGCTGTGTGGCCCACTTCCTAATAGAAGACAGACCAGTACATGTCCACAGCTCAGGGGTTGTGGACCCCAGCCTTAAATGACACACTAGATGAAATGGATTTAATTGATATCTTCAGAGCATTTCACCCTAAAGCAGAAGAATATACATACTTTTTCAAGTACACATGGGACATATTCTAAGATAGACCACATGTTAGGACATAAATCAAGTCTAAGTAAATTCAAGAAGACTGAAATCATATTGACATATCAAGCATTTTGTCTGACCACAATGCTATGAAACTAGAAATCAGTTACAAGAAGAACATTGAAAAAATACACAATGACATGGAAGCTAAATAACATGCTATTAAACAATTAATGGGTCAACAATGAGATCAAGGTAGAATTCAAAAGATACTTTGAAACAAATAAAAATGAGAATACAACAATCCAAAATGTATGGGACACACGGAAAGCAATTCTAAGAGGTAAATTCATAGCATTACAGTCCAATTTCAAAAAACAAGAAAACGCTCAAATAAATGTTCTAACTTTACATTTAAAGGAACTTGAAAAGGGAACACCAAAAAGAGCCTTAAGTGAGTGGAAGAAAGAAAATAATAAAGAACAGAGCAGAAATAAATGAAATATAGTCTTAAACAATGATACAAAATGTCAATTGATAAAAGAGCTGTTTCTTTGAAAAGATAAATGAGATTGACAAACTTTTAACCAGATTCATCAAGAAAAAAGAGAGAGAATCCAAATAAATAAAATCATAAATGAAAGAGGAGAAATAACAACTGAGACCAAAGAAATATAAGGAATAGTAAAATATTGTGAACAACTATGTGCCAAAAATTTAGACAACCAGGATGGATAAATTCCTAGAAACCTACAGTCTTCCAAAACTAAATCAGGAAGAATCAAGTAATCTGAATAGACAGATTACACCTAGTGAAATTGAAGCAGTAATTTAAAAACTACCAACAAAAGCTCTGGTCCAGATGACTTCACTGGTGAATTTTACAAGCATTCCAGGAAGAACTAACACCTCTCCTTCTCAACCTATTTCAAAAAATTATAAAGGAGGGAGGGCTCTCAAGCTCATTTTATGAGGCCAGTATTATCCTAATTCCAAAATCAAATAAAGACACTACAAAAAAAGGAAATTATAGGCCAATATCCTGATGAATATAGATGCTAAAATTCTCAGCAAAATATTAGCAAATCGAATATAGCAATACATCAAAAAGATCATACACCATTACCAAGTGGAATTTATTCTGAGAATGCAAGGTTGATACAAAATTCACACATCAATAAATGTGTTTCACCCCATAAGCAAAATGAAGGGTAAAAATCACATGATTATACCAATAGATGCAGAAAAAGCATTTGATAAAATCCAGCACACATTTATGATAAAAATGCTCATCAAAGTGGAAATAGAGGGAACATATCTAAACATAATAAAGGACATATATGACAAACCTACTGCCAGCATCATACTCAATGGGAAAAAACTACAAGAATTCCCTTTAATATCAGGAACAAGACAGTGATATCCACTTTCACCTCTCTTATTCAATGTAGTACTGGAAGTCCTAGCCACAGCAATAAGTCAAGAAGAAGAAATAAAAGGCATTCATTTTGGAAATGAAGAAATAAAACTATTTTTATTTTCAGGTAACATGATACTATACATAGAGGACCGCAAAGATTCCACCAAGAAACTACTAGAACTGATCAATGAATTTAGCAAAGTAGCAGGATACAAAATTAATATCCAGAAATCAGTTGCATTTTTATATGCCAAAATGAACTATCAGAAAGAGAAATTAAGAAAGCAATCCTATCCACAATTGCTTCAAAAAGAATAAAATACCTAGGAATAAATTTAACCAAAGATGTAAAAGACCTGTACTCAGAAAATTATAAGACCCTGAAGAAAGAAATTGAAGAGGATACAAATAAGTAGAAGCACATGCAGTGTTCCTGGATAGCAAAAATTAACATTAAAATGCCCATGCTGCCCAAAGCAATCTATAGATTCAATGCAATTCTTACCAAGAGTACAATGATGTATTTACAAAACTAGAACATGTATTTCAAAAATTTATATGGAACCACAAAAGACCTCACATAGCAACAGCAATCTTGAGAAAGTAAAACAAAGTTGGAGGAATCACACTGCCTAATATTCTAACTATACTATAAGCCCATAGTAATTAAAACAGCATGGTACTGTCATAAAAACAGATATATAGATCAATAAAATAGAACAGAATAGAGAGCCCAGAAATAAACCCACATCTTTACAGTCTATTAATATTTGACAGAGGAAGCAGGCATAAACAATGGGCTAAAGATAATTTATTCAATAATAGTGTTGGGAAAATTGGACAGATACATGCAGAAAAATGAAACTAGTCCATCTTCTTACACCACACACAAGAATAAATTCAAAATGGATTAAAGACTTAAATGTTAGACCAGAAACCATAAAAATCCTAGAAGAAATCATAGGCAGTAAAATCTCGGACATTGCTCATAGCAATATTTTATCAGATATATCTCCCCAGGCAAGGGAAACAAAAGAAAAAATAAATAAATAGGACTACATCAAACTGAAAAGATTTTGCACAGCAAAGGAAATCATCAACAAAATAAAATGACAACCCACAGAATGAGGGAACATATAAACAATCCAATTTAAAAATGGTCAAAGGACCTGAATAGACACTTATCCAAAGAGGACATATAGATGGCCAATAGACATGAAAAGATGCTCAATCATCAGTAATATCACTAATAGTAATGATATCACTAACCATCAGAGAAATGTAAAAACCACAATAAGATATCACCTCACACCTGTCAGAATGTCTAGCATCAATAAATCAACAACAAATGCTGGTGAGGATGCAGAGAAAGTGGAACCCTTTTGCACTTTTGGTGGGAATGCAGATTGGTGCAACCACTGTGGAAAGCAATGTAGTGGTATCTAAAAAAATTAAAAATAGATATGCCTTTTGATCCAGAGATCCTACTTCTGGGAATACATCTGAAGGAACCCAAAATGTTAGCACCCCTATGTTCATTGCAGCATTATTTATAATCATCCCCATGTTCATTGCAGCATTTTTTACAATATGGAAGCAGCCCAAGTGTCCATCAGCAGATGAGTGGATAAAGCAACTATGGGACATTTACACGATGGGATACTACTCAGCCATTAAAAAGAAGAAAATTTTATCTTTTGCAACAACATGGATGGACCTGGGGAACATTATGCTAAGTGAAATAAGCCAGTCAGAAAAATACAAATACCATGTGATGTCACTCATAATGTAGAATCTAATGAACAAACTGAACTAATAAGGAAGATAGAGACAGACCCACACATAAAGAGCAGGATAAGAGGTAAGGGGGGAAGGGTTGGGTGCGGAGGGACTGAACAAAAAGGAGAAAGGACTCTTAGACAAGTACAACAGAGTGGTAATTGTGGAGGGGAGTGGGATAAGGGGGCTAAATGGTAATGGGAAAAATACAATAAAAAAGAAAAAATGTTTAGGTTATGGTCCAGAACACTCCCACTCCCTTCGCCACACTTTAGTTGTGTATGTGTGTGCACATATTTACATTTTTACCTATGTACAGATTCAATCTATATTTTTCAAAAAATGACATTCTACCTTCTTTGTGAAGTGCACTTTGACATTTTGTGTCCACTGCTGTCCTAGTCTATCCTGGTCTAGCCTATTCTCCCCTACCCCATCCTAACACTTTTCATACCACCCTATTTTATATTTTTTTAATGCAACTTGAAATCTAGTAAAATGATTTCATCACTGCTATTGGGTTGCAATCCACATTTTGAAAATCATTGAACTAGACATGGAAGGGAAAAAGCCTATAGCACTTTATAACTATCTATTGAGTAATGGACAATGAATGAATGACATCAATTCAGTCCAGTCTGTGACTATTGTCTACTCTAGCATTATGTATAATTACGTGCACCAGGTACCAGGATTGCAGTTATGTATAAAACTCAGCACCTAACTTTGACATCACCTCTCAAGAGGGGAGAGGGAGACCCTAACAGGCAGTGACAATGGAGGGTGACAACTTCCACAGAGATGAGCCAAATACCAGAGGTGCTCAGATAAAAAGCCATTTCTTCACCAGAATGAAAGGTGAAGAAGAGAAAAACACACTGGGGATATACCAGAAAAGGGATGTGAAGTTCAAAGAGTGCTTCTCTACCACTTGAGGTTGAGAAACCCTCAGGCTAGAGCAAGCAGGAATAGGAGACTGCAGGATGCCAGGGTTACTGAAGAGACATTTGAGTTTGGGAAGGTGGCGTGAATCAAAGCTTCTAAGACTTCTGCTCAGATTCTGTGTTTTACTTGTTCTATTTTGATTTGGTTTGGTTTTGGGGGGGAGGTTATGCATTACATGAGGTTCATGTTGGTGTTAGGCAAGCAGTACCTTTTAAGCAATCAGGAGAGGCAGCTGTGTGTGTTCGAGCTGGGGGACAATTCTTCTAACAGCTTCCACCAGCCATAAATATAGACAGCTTTTCTGTCTCCCTTTTCATAACCTTTTTCTGTCCCTTTAAGAGCATTGCTTTTCATATTTTTACTTCTAGCTGTCTGGATGGGATTTCAACCCTTTTTATATTTTTCTAAGTCTTGTGTTTAATGCAGAATTTTTAGGGCAAAATGCTCCAGAAATTGTCACTGAATATGAAAAAAATCAGATCTTTACCTTGTGCTTTAGGAATATAGGGACACGAAGACAAGGGGGTTTTTGAGCATATGGACTTTTGATATATGGAATGAAGACCATTGTGTATGACTGCATCTGGAATGAACCCCCTCATAATTTTAGATTAGGGTTATGTGGATGTCCTAACTAATGGGCAGTAGATTATATGGATGTCATACTTCTTCAATATCAATTACTTTGAATGCTTAAATATCCAATTTCCTGATATTTTTATTGTTCAATTTTCTTGTTAACTGGGCCACCCTCCCCCAATTTGAATTTTCTAAAGCAATGAGGTATGAAATCTGGTAGCCTGAAATGAGCAAAGGCATTGGGAGATTGGGCCCCACACAATAATGGTTTATGATTCTGAATGTCTAAAATATTCCATGACAAATGCCACCACAGATTGGAGTCTGGATCTTCTCCCCAGTGCTCAGACGGAATTGGAAAAAGAAAAAAATTAAAGACAGGTTTAATTAACCTGCCAGAAAGAAAAAATCTCAGAATGGCTGTGTGTGAGGTTAAAAGCAAATCTCATGATCAAAGAGACTGGAAAGGGGGATGGTTTAGAAGGCACATTTCATATTCAGTCAACTAATATTCCCAAATCTCCTTAGAATCAAATTACTCAATTATTTCAACTGCGAGTTTCTGCAGGACAGAGAATGTCTGTGGGAGGAATTTAACTGAGATGAAGAGCCCAGGTCACCATGCGAGTTCCCAGCTTGTGCTAATTCTGGTCCAGAGCTCTCCCACAAAATTTCTTCCACTAAGAGGCCAAAGCAGAGGTACAGTAAGACAATGGAGGTGCCCAGGTTAAAAGACAGTGTAACTGCTTCTGTGTGGTACATGTGTGACTTGTATGTAGGGGGTTTATAAGTGCAGGTGACTGTTATATCATCAAGACACAATATGCGCCCTGGCCAGTGTGGCTCAATTGGTTGTGTGTTGTGCCTCAAAGTGAAAGATCACTGGTTCAATTCCTGGTTAGTGCACATACCTGGTTTATGGGTTCAGTGTCCGGTCGGGGCATGTATGAGAGGCAACCAATTGACGTTTCTCTCTCATACTGATGTTTCTCTCCCTCTCTTTCTCCCTTGCTTCCCACATCTCTGTCTCAAAAAAAAAAAAAAAAGAAAAGAAAAAAAGAAAGGACTTCTGCCAAGATGGCGGCATAGGTGGATGCACTCGCCACCCGCACATCCAGAGTGTCTAAACAACGAACGCAGTAGTGAAAAATTAAACAACCAGAACGGACAGAATCGAACTGAAGGGAAGTCCGACACCCAGGAGGTAGAAGAAGACAAACAGCCAGGCCAGTAAGCGGGGCAGAACCAAGCGGAGGAGTGGAGTGAGAGACAGCTCTCATGGAGGGACTCACGCCGTGAGTGCCTGAACAGGACGTGACCCCGAACAACTGGGGAATCCCGCAAACCGGAGATGCTGCTGGAGAGAGGCCAGTGGCAGCCAGCAGAACTGAGTCTGGCAGAAAAGGCGGTGGGGAACTGGGGAGCAGAGGAGTGACGGGAGCCCGCAGTGATCAGCGGTCACCATTGCTTCCTCCCAGGCCCCGCCCCCAGAGGCAAAGTCACCCAAAAAGCGACCCAGGTTGCCGGCACTGGTGAGCCAACAAGTGCACCGAGATAAAAAGAATGAAAATGGCCAAAATGAAAGATCAGAACAAATTACAACTAACGGATGACGACATAGTCAACTTATCAGATGCGCAGTTTAAAATGCTTGTAATCAAAATGCTAACAAAACTGGAAGATAGGTGGATGCAAATAATTGAACAAATGAAGAATACGATAAGGATAATGGAGGAAGATTTACAGGGAACCAACAGGGAAAAAAAGGAAGTTGGATCTCAAACCAATGGGGTGGACCAGAAGGAAGAAACAAGAATTCAAAAAAA